>JAODUG010017608.1:0-46632 GCA_027564795.1 Aphredoderus sayanus
GATCTTAGAGAAACACTTGGACATTTTCATCCAATTAGGTGATCAGCATGTTTATTAGCGGTGCACTGTGTGCGTGCGGCTATGTGTAGCATATTGCTCTTGTGTGTGTACAGTACAGTATAAAACATAATATAAATCAGTTGACATATTTTATTTTTCTCTCAACTAGGACTGTGCCCTAATAAGTGTGGTAAGTTTTCTTCTGTTGCAGTGGTCATTTTACAGTAAGCTTGCAAGAGGCATTATATGTGTATGTGTGCATACACTGTGTGGTTTCCAGGATTGCTGTATCAGAAAGTGATGGATTGTACCTCCTGCCAATACAAGTTGCACACCTGTCCCTCACCCATACTCCTGCAGGACTGTGGTGGTAGGTTGGTGTGTGTGTATGTGTTTGTTGTTCTACATGATGTCAGAGTAAAGCAATCATCACTATAAGAAAAGTATAATTAATAAGCCCCGACACCTCCTAGAATTCCCAGTGCAGGCTGAAGAAGGAGGCCAGGCTGTGTTGGACTGTTTCCTCCCATGGCACTCACTGGTACAGGGGAGGCCAGAGTACCACTACTCCTGGGCCCCAGGAGTCACTGGAACTAAGAAGGTACCCATAAATGCACAGCCCATAGACACACTTAATATTTTCTGTGCTAATGGTTGTATATTGTTAGTTTTATTTGACTGAATCAGGATCAACAGAGCCGAGTTGAGATGCTCATGTTTTACAGGCAGTAATCCATGAACAATCTCCTTACTGAATCATTTGTGCAGCTCCTGGAGAGTGACTTCACTGACTTGGTAGTGACTGAAGACTCATCTGTGGTGCTGAATCAGCTACATTTGGATGAACAAGGGATATATCGTTGTTCCCTGCAGGACCAACAAGGAACCATCTTCTCTCGAGTCACCTTCATACTAACTAGTATGGTGGATATTATCATATCAGTTAACATATCAGTCGTTTTTACATTTTATTTCATTTGAGTAGTCAAGTCAAGTCAAGTAAATTTTAGTTGTATAGCCCTTAATCACTTTACAGTCTAAAAGGGCTTTACAAGCAAACAATTCACAATGTAACAAACGAACAACACCCCTTGAACCTGCTCTCCCCGGGCAAGGAAAAAATACCATTAAAACCTCATGGGTAAAAAGGGAAGAAACCTTGGGAAGAGACCACAGAGAGCGGAATCCACCCTTCCAGGATGGTTAGGATACAGTTGATAGGCAGAATAATGCTAAAATTATACATTTAAGGTGATTGTTGAATAATTAATAAAATGTATATAGTAAATACAGTTTAAAATTCAATCCAGGTCCACGGATTTGCCATAGTGGGCCTTTTAAAGTAAACTTTTACTTTCAGGTCTGTAATGGGCATAGAAGGAAAGAGGTGGAGAAACAGGCAAATTAGAAAAGTGATTACTTGTTACGTAGAAGTGTGCTCCCCAGTATGTTTGGTAATCCCCTATGAGGATATGACCGCTGCCGTAGTATTCAGCAAAATAGGCTATACAAGCTAGGAAGTGAAGTTGATCACCAGTACACAAACCGCAAGTAAAAGTTAAATGTTCAACACTTCACACAGATTACCAAATATGTAAAACTAGCTGTTGATCACTATAGGCTAACCGTAGTGTAAACGGTCAGAAAAGTGTTTCATAGCAAAGTCATCTAGGTTGTCCGCGACAGTCAGCATAGCGTATCAAGAGCATGCATGCGCACAACAATAACTACATTATATTAATGTAGGCTATTGTTCAGTAACAGTAAACTGAATTACAGCTGGTTTTATCTGGATCAACGATCGGACATATTGTGCAAACACATATAACTATGTCTGTGATAATATGTTTTTGTTGACGTGCCGCGGTTGGCGCAATCTGCTTGTAGTGCTTTGAAGGATAGCAAGAGGTTTTTAAGAAAACATAATTAATTTAAGAATATAACTATACATTTTTGAAACCCCCCTTGTCTTTAACCTGAACCAAAATTGCAATCTGCAATCAACAGAATTAGATAAAAAAGTGGAAATGTCAAATAAAGCAGTTTTGCTGACTGATCTTCTTTGTGTGTTTACAGTCACTGCTGTCCCTACACAAACCCAGAGGCCTGCTGTCTATCTGCCCACCTTGCCACGTAGAACTGACTCCCCACCTTTTTACCTCTCTAAAAACATGCTGCTGATCATCATCGCTATGGTTACTGCTCTCAGTCTAGCAGCCAGCATAGGCCTCACCATCATCTTAGGGTGAGAGACATAAAATTGGGGGGGTGAATGTGTGGAGCAGTTGAAAGAGGAAGAGCGTTAGACAGGAAGGGTGGAGGCGAGAGAGGTGATACACAACAGTTCATGTTCAAAATGTTCTACCTCATGGGTACAGAAAGCATGGGGCTGGTTTGAATGACAGGCTTAAGATGATAGGGTGTTAACCCAGAAGGTGCTCAATTGTTATTTCCACACTAATCGCATTTACATATGTAAATTAACAAATCATATAGTATCACTCTAGACAAACATGGCCAGGTTCCTTATAATGTTACTCTGATCATTTAATATATGTCTCTGTTTATAATTGAGCTAGGATTATTATTTATCATTATTTGATCCCCACAGTGTGAAAATGAAGAAACGGCGAGATGAGAAGATGCAGAGAGAGATACCAAAAGACCAGTGTGTTGACTACAGTTAACTTTTCACAAACATGTTAAAGAATCCGTTTAATTTGAAAAAGCACAATCATATCTTAAAGCAAAGCAGGGCAGTACTACTCTGTAGTGGGCTCAATTTCACCCTTAATGTACAGTCTGGCCAAATGAAATGCCGGTATAATGTGTCTATTTCTTTATTAAAGGCATTATGTCCCATACACAAATCTGTGTTTGAGTCCATGTGAATTGGTAGGGTTGTGGTCTGTTTACAAGGACACAATTGCCAAAGATATCTGATAACAAATTATCCTTTTAAAAATTCAATAATTACTCTACCTGGTGATATGTGGTTCACTAGAATATGTCAATGAGCTGACCCTAATGGGGACACATTTTCACTAAATGGAAAGATTGTGACAGTCATCAGCCTTACAGGCGTTGATGAGAGGAACAAGGTTTGGAGTAGATCTCTGAGATGAACGTGTTTTTCAGAGAATAATAGTCCCAGAGGTCTGATTAATCCCATATAATTCCCAGTAAAAGCAGAACATTGTTTAGGGTTTTCATTTAGATGGTTTCCCTTTATGATTTAATTTACAATTTCGTTCACCGTTCACCATCGTTTCGTTTTTCCCATTTGTTAATTTATGTGTTAAATAGTTTTTCTCTTGCTTGTCTTTCTGTGTTTTTCCCTGTTTCACTCTTAATTCCTTTTTTCAGTTTCTTTATTTTGTGAACATATAAGCACTTTGTTTATGGTTTAGTATTTTCTCATAAGGTCTGTCATTTACCAAAAACAATTGCTACACTTCCTCTGATTATATTAGTGTCATACAACTTATATGTTTCTATTGACTTATATGTTTCTATGAGTAGTCATTGACTGTAAAAATATTTCTTTGACGTTGATCTTGCGAATTACTCCGCATATATTTTTTTCTCTCTGTGGAAATTTCTATGAGATCATCTTTCAACTATGAGAGTCTTACAAGGGTTACAATTATATGAGGGGGCATAGGACAGTGCGTACCCAGCGGCTGATAACTGGCCTGGTGATGACAGGATATACGTGTGGTACTGTTTCCTGTTTAGTTTACATGGGTGGGTACTGCATGTTGTTAAACAACAGCATTACTTCTCCACCAGAGCATGTATGAGTGTGGCTGTGTTTTGAGGCCCCAGTAACTGCATACTCAGCAGCCATAGTGACAGCCACGATGAACGGAGTTCATCAGCACTTGGCCATACTGCTGTGGTATGAAACTGCTGGCTCGGCACAGAGAAAGTGAGACAGGGTTCTGCTTGAAGGCTTGCTTAATGGCAAGAGACCGTGAGCTGAGAGACAGGAAAAGAGTGAACCTGACAGAAGTTGATTTAGAGGTGTGAGTGGGAGACTTGAGGGCGGGGACATTGAACTGGAGCAGTCCCACACAACCAACTTCCGCCTTCTCTTCTTGCTTTAATAAGCAAGCCACTGTATTTAACAGAGGGTTACAGTGACTGTACTGTATACACACTGAAATGTGTATGAGTTATTAAAGAGCAGGGCCACTTACGAGCCCCATAATCAAGAGACATGGCCTATATTTTCGGTCTGTGGGACATAGCAGAAACTAAATGTGTACTGTAGTCGAAGGCGCAGTTCTCTATAAGTGCAATGAAATAGAAATAGATAGACAAAGAAAATTATATTTTCTAATTTAAAGCAAAAACAACAATTCACATATCAAAACAACACACATTTCTTTACTTCCGGTGTCTACTGCTAAGCAAATTCAATATAACTAATTTAAATTCATTATGACAGAGTAGACTATATTGTGTTTTTGTAAAGACTTCAGCATCTTGCCGCTGCCAAACCACTCCAAGAGTTGTCAAAGAACAACTCTAAGTAGGATACACAAAGAAATTCTCAGTAATAATAAAATAACGTATGTGCATTCGTGTTTTTCTATAATATTGCTTGTAATAAATCAACAAATATTTGTCATTGTGATACTGTATAAATTGTAGTCATATTTATATATTATCTGTAGTAGCTTGGAAAAAATAGAGTTCAGTTGGTCTAGAGAATCTAACCTAAATAATGCCATAATAATAAACGCATAATAATGTGCCCTTTGGGGGAGGGGGTTGAGTTGAGTGTTAAATCTCTGCACAACGTCATTCGCTTAAAAAATACCCGGGGTTTGCCTCTAAGAACCACGTGCCGGTGGAAAATCTGAATTTATGCCTCAGTGTCCATATTAGGAGTGTCAGGGGAACCATATAAGTACCTTCCGCCTCTGACGTTGTTCTTCTATGGAAAAAGGCGGGGTCGTGGTAAGTGTTCCATGCAGAGGAACCACGCCTCTCCCCCAGCTGTTATCAATGACAGTGAAAGACGCGACTCAGAGCAGCTTCAGTAGCCTACAAGTAGTGAAACACTAACGTTTTCACTGTATTTTTAAACAAGGTTAGTTTTGACTTGAACGTTTATAGGCCTTATTTACATAGAAAATAAATCCACTAACAAACTACAATATTTATTCCGTTCTACATTCAACTATGAGTTCAAGCAGTGAGCCGTTGGAAATAGCTGGCAATGAATTGGTTCACATTCTCAGAACTCCTCAAGAACAGTATACTTCAGGTGGATGGTTGGTGCTGGATTGTAGACCTTTTCTGGCATTCTCAACGAAACACATAGGCGAGTCTCTAAATGTAAACTGGAACTCTATGCTTCGGCGGAGATCCAAGAGTTCGGTGGTGTGTCTGGAATGGCTGGTGGCAGACAAAAGCCTACTGGGCCGGCTGCGGCGCGGGCAGTTCTCGCCCGTTGTAGTAGTGGATGAGAACAGCCGCTCCGTGTCCGAATTGAAGACAGAAAGCCTGGCATGCATGCTGCTTAGTGCACTTCGAGACGAAGTCGATGGAGACTCTGTGGAGATTTGTTTTCTACAAGGTAACGCATTATTTGTTGTGTGTATATAAGCCTACTATTGATTGTTGTTATCGGGGTAACAGTATAGGCCTAGAGGGTGTATTTACACTGAATAATAGCCCACATATGAACCAGACTTTAATATAGCCTATGCCTTCTTTTAGTAAATGCATCTCAAATTCAAAACAAAGTGTATGATCGTTTGGGTTATACATTAATGCATTAAACAAGATTTACTTCTTTCCTAGGTGGGTTTGAAGGGTTCCTTGAGGCCTATCCAGACCTGTGCTACACTTCTGGGAATAATGTGTCAGCAGTGGATTCAGAGCCCACTGGGACAGGAAGGAACACACCATCATACGATCAGGTCAGCCATGAGAAGACTGGTCAAACATTGGAGGTTAATTAGAACCATAGTTTTGCACTCGCAGTATCTAGAATAGTACATATGTGCTAACTATATATATATTTTACAGGAGGGTCCAGTAGAACTGCTCCCCTTCCTGTTTCTGGGCAGTGCTATTCACTCCTCACGCCGAGAGCCCCTGGCAGCAGCCGGCATCACAGCGGTGCTCAACGTGTCGTCCTCCTGCCCCAACCTGTACGAGGAGGAGCTGGTGTACCACCGCATCACTGTGGAGGACAGCCTGGCAGCTGATATCAGAGCCTGCTTCTCGGAGGCTATCGCCTTCATCGGTGAGTGAATCTGTCTGTGTGTGTGTGTGTATGTGCGCCTACTCTCTGCAGTAGGAGTGTTAACTATGTTAACAGTGTAACTAAATAGCATATTTAGTGAACCTGATAGTTTTAAACTGGAACATAAAACAAATATATTGTCAAAATGAACCACCACAATTGTACAGGTCTACATTTTTTTTATAATGCCAGTAAAACCTCACTATAAACTGTTAAGGATGTTTCTATGGGTATTGGTGTGGGTGCTGTACCACCAGTTCCTCTGGAGTCCTAACCCTTCCCCCCCCCCTCCCCCCCATGGCAGACTCTGTGAAGGAGCGTGGAGGGAGAGTGCTCGTGCACTGCCAGGGGGGCATCTCACGCTCGGCCACCATCTGCCTGGCGTACCTCATGCACGCACGGCGCGTCAGGCTGCACGAGGCCTTCGACTTTGTGAAGCAGCGGCGCCAGGTGATCTCGCCCAACCTGTCCTTCATGGGGCAGCTGCTGCAGTTCGAGACTGACGTCCTCTGTCAGGGGTAAAGGCTCTGGGGAGGTGTAGACTGTAATATGCAATCTGAAGACGTGGGTCATGAGAGAAATGTACTTTTGCGACCTTTGACTTCCAGGGCTGTGTGTGTATACTACATGTTTCCTATTAACTGACAAGCCACTTATCCGGCTGTTATCTGACAAATTGGTCACATGTCCTTTTTGAGGAAGGAAAGGAGGACACTCATTTGTGCAGCAGGCTGTAGTAATGTAAAAATGTGTGTGTGTGTGTGTGTAGCTGATTCTACTGCAGTGGGAACTGCAAAACTGGGTCGAGGTAATTTATTTCAAATGTTGCTGATTACAGACTTTTATGTGTGAAGGTCAGTTGGAATCTTGGAGGTGTGTGTGTGTGTGTGTGTGTGTCCAAGTATAGCCATAAAGAGTTGAATAACTGTGTTGCACTAATCTGAGTCATTCTATACGATACAGTAAATGAATGAAATATTTCTCCCAGAAAGGGATTTTAAAATGTTTTTAATATGTAAATATTTGTAAGTTGTTTGTAATTTATTATTGATGTCACAGCATATGTTCTGTCTGTGGGACAAAGCAGCATTGCAGTTACTGCACTTTATTTATATTTTTAAAACTCAAATTAAATAAGATGGGGAAAACCAAAGCTTTTGTAATATCTTTGCATTTTTTCCCAATTTCCCATTGGGGAGTGGATGTGCATTATGATGTTTGTTTTGTAGTTCTGTTGAAATGTCTATCTTGGGCACTCTGCCCATGAATGGTTTATTCCACATTGTTTATCAGTCAGTAGGTCTGTCCATAATAAACTAGACTACATTTCTCTGAAGTGATGTACTGATTTATTTTGATTGTATTAATTAAAACTTTCGCTGTGTTACTTATTTGGACAGTTAACAAAAGAGGGGAAACGCACGTGGCAGGTATGCCAGGGAGATTCTTGGTGACTTGGTTAAAGTTGATTTATCCGGTAGATGGCGCTGTAAGACCAAATATTCTACCGTTAAGAACAAAAGTCGTGCACAAAAAATGATACGAACAACAAAAACAGTCAGTCAAGGCTTTATTGGACACACACGGTCCAGAAGACGTACAATTAAAATTCACTTAACGTTTTACTGTAGGTCTACAGAAAAACTTTCTGAAGAATAAAAGATGATTTCAATAAAATGATAAATGTTGACGCATCTTTTTAGCTCATGGTGTGTTTACCAAATGTGTAAACATCCTTGAAACAGTTTGTGTATTCTATTATATACAGAGGCCAAATTATCAGAAGGGCAGTCTACATTATTGGCACAGTTCAGTCATCCGTATAGGCACGGTAGGCCTACATCATATGCCTATAGTGCGGTGTGTTTGTTTATGTTTTTGTGTATAGTCTGTTTGCGCTTGTGTTGGTGTGCAGCACGTGTGGCGGTAAACGTTACCTATATCTATTTCTGCGCGTATGTGTTTTGGTTCACACTGCATGCTACACAACAAGCTAAATGTAAAGTGAAATGTCCGCGCTCACCCCTCAGTCGGCATAACCTTCTTGGCTCAGGTGCACGCCCCTCTCCCCCGGAATCCATTTTCCTTATGTTATGAGTACAGTTCCCTCACGAACACAGAGGCACTTGATTGGAGTGCAATCTCCCGCTAAAAGCTTTATTCTCTCTCCCTTTATATTTAGAGTTTGCGACGTGGAATGGAAATGCACTGCCATTATTGGCTGCAGGCAACTAGGGGTCAGGCAATCAGAGCTTTGCTCAGAATTCTAATTCAACAGCAGGCTGGCTAGGCTTCTCTCATTAAACCTGCAGTGTGAGGGGGAAGCTCTACAAAGGCAAACAAACATGACCTACTACCCACACACAACATTCAAGAATGTGTGTGTGTGTGTTTTCATGAGTGTGTGTGTGTCGTTTGCAATGTACAGTATGCGTGGGCATGTGGCTGCGTGTGTGGTGATGTACAGTATTTTGTGTGTGTGTGTGTGTGCGCGTGCTAGAGTGTGAGTGTAGCCACCTACCACCACCTTGAACACACTAGCATCCGTTTGCTTTCTTTCTCTATTTAAACACTGCAGTTTGATGTGTTGTTCACACATTAATTGAACAATATAGCAACTTCACCTGCAGGTAGCACATGAATCGTGAGTGGAGCTGTGGATCTCTTTGTTCCTTGGGGGAGGATATGATGTGAGGTACAGATGGGGTGCCATCCTGTCACACACAGGGCCCTCATGTAAAGTATATGCGTGTCTGTGTGTGCATGGAATTTCTGCTTAACACAGGACATGAATACTAAAACATTTCTCATCCACACACTTTTCATCTCCTCCAGACATCTGTCGGTGGTCCATGGGCATCCTCCCTGGTGAGAAACTTGAGAATGTAAACTACTTCAAGCATTTTCATAGGCTACATTTTAAAATAGCTTTTATGATGAAATTTCAAAGAATTAAAAATGTATAACTTATGGACATAATTGGTTCCAATGAGGCAACTTTAATCTGGCACTTAAAATCATTTTAATAATCACCATAATATCACAATGTTTAAGACACTATAGATGCTCATTTGCTCTAGTGATGACAATATTGTGTGTTTGAATGTTTTCACATTTTGACAAAATTGTGATCCTTGTAATGATGTTAGTTTGGTGGTGGTGCTATTTAGAATCAGCAGGTTTGGTAAGAAATTGGTAATAAAATGGACAGTGTGTAGACTGATAAAGGAGCAGAACGAGAGTATTCACTGGGTTTAGGATAGCCTACTTCTGCAAAGGACATTTTTTTTGATAATAATCGCGATCATACCAGGCAACCGTTATAATACATTACAACCCTAACCCCTGATGTAACACAACTCCCCTCTCATGGCTGAGAGATCACTGCGTCCTGTCGAGTTTATTGACAAGAGAATTGCCCCCAACAACCCATTTATAGTGTAACAACATGTTTTATGCTTATGGGTATAGGCTTGGGGTGTAGGGGGCATTGAGACAGTATCCCATGACGTCCATGGCTCCGCACTGACATCACTGAGTCTTAAGAGAAGCGCATAAGGCAGACGAGAGACGCTCCAGCTTACAGTTTCTCCGTGAAGTCTGGCTCACAAGTGGGAAAGAGCGCGATGCCACTGCACCTCGGCAGAAAAACGTCAGATCTTTGCAAAAGGAGCGGCAGTATATCAGCTGCTCATTTAACTTTTGCTCACCACATGCGGGAGAAGGGAACACCTCTGGAGGCGCACGCTTAAGAAACATTTACAGCTGAATAAGCAACGCTTTGACACCGTATGTATCGATATACAGGACTGAAAAGTTATTTTTTCTCTTTTTGGTTGCCTTCGACGCCTGGTGAAATATGGACACGAGATCGGATTCCAGATAGTCTTTTTCACCTTTCAAGAGTTGGAAATAAAAAATAGGTACTTACTCATCAATTCGCTTTTTATGTAGGCTAGTATCAGTAGAGTAAATACCTTGCTTCGATTGAACTTGTAACAAACTTTGCCTTACGTACACATCTCCAACGTCAAACAGCCTATGAAGGGTGCAGAAGTGTAACTGCCTAATGCCGTTATCTCTATAACATAGTATACGCCGCTTTGCATTTGACCGTCATAGTCCGTATATTTGCTTTACTGTAGGCTATTCTGATGCACGACACACAGTTAACACTGTTATGAGCTGAAGTTTTCGTTCTTTGGACATGGCATAATCCTGCACAGGGCGGCACACAAAGCGTTGTATTACAGAACATGTAATAACTCTGTCAAAGAGATCACATGCGCAAGGGGGCAATTTTTTATAGACCATTAATAGGTGGTATATAGACACATTATCCAGGACTATTGCAGGTCTGCGATTAAAATGGACTTGAAGCGCCTGCCGTGGAGGATGCGAGGGAGCTAGCTGAACAAAATCAAAAATGACAAGAGGTAAAGTTTACTTTAATAATAATTCGACTAATTAAAAAAAGACTCTGCTGTAGCCGTACAGGTCGACATTATTTTATTAGCTTCAGTCTTTTATTGTGAAAACTTTTTTTTCAGGTTAAGTAAGCAATATGAGCAAATCGGTTATTCTCAGTAAATTTAGTAAGTCATATTAAAAGCCAGAGCTTTTCCCAGCATGGCCACGGTCATGGACAGCGGTTGCTCTATGGAGCTGATTGGCTGGAATAGCAGCGCGAGCAGCAGAGCCTCCATCCCGTGTAACCAGAGCGTGCTGAAGCTGGCGCCCTACTCCCCCGAAGCCACGGCAGCCTTCGCCACCGCCATAACCCTTATGGTCCTGTTCACAATCGTGGGAAACATTATGGTCATCATTGCTGTGCTGACCAGCCGGTCACTGCGAGGCCCACAGAACTTGTTTTTAGTGTCACTGGCCGCTGCGGACATTTTAGTAGCCACACTGATCATCCCGTTCTCCCTTGCCAATGAACTGCTTGGCTACTGGTATTTCAAATCCCTCTGGTGTGAGATCTACCTGGCCCTGGACGTTCTGTTCTGCACCTC
The DNA here is from genome assembly GCA_027564795.1 of Aphredoderus sayanus. Taxonomy (NCBI): domain Eukaryota; kingdom Metazoa; phylum Chordata; class Actinopteri; order Percopsiformes; family Aphredoderidae; genus Aphredoderus; species Aphredoderus sayanus. Next base: position 11,281 of record JAODUG010017608.1, read on the forward strand.
CTCCATCGCTCACCTGTGCGCCATCTCACTAGACCGCTACCTGTCAATCTCCCGGGTCACCTACGGGCGCCAGCGGACTCCCAAGCGCATCAAAGCTGCCATCGTGGTGGTGTGGCTGATCTCGGCCATCATCTCCTTCCCCCCTCTGCTGTCACTCAACAAAACAGAGGGAGGGGCTGCGGGCAGCGAGAGGGGGCCTCAGTGCCAGCTGAACGACGAGCGCTGGTACATCCTGTATTCCACCATCGGCTCCTTCTTCGCCCCGTGTCTCATCATGATCCTGGTGTACGTCAGGATCTACCAGATCGCCAAGCAGAGGACGCGGTGCCCACCGGGGGAGCCGAGGAAAGACGGGGTGGGCTCCGCCACGCCAAGCCAGCCAGCGCGACACGTGCAAGCCAACGGGAAGGAAGAGGAAGACAGCACGCCGCCGTCCTCCAACAAAACGGCCCACGCCAGACCCCCCACCCTGGCCGTCACCCCGTCTCCATCCCCGACCAGGCGCTCCCCGCCCTCCCCCAACGTGACCGCCAACAATCTCCTGCAGCCCCCGGCACCGGCCTCCCCCCTGGGCCCCTCACAGCCCTCCGTGGCCCCCTCCCTCCCAGCGGCTCAGACCAAAGGGGAGGGGAAGAAGGGCAGGCGGCCGGTGAAGAGGAAGCCCTACAACAACAACGGCGACAGCTCCAGCACCGACAGTGACATGGAGCACAGTCACGGCGGAGGGGGCAGGGGCAGCGCCAGTGTGGCAGGGTCGCCCGCAGGTGAGGGGGTCCACTCCCCCGCCTCCATCCAGCGCTACCGGGACATGGTCGCCACCTCTAAGGGGGCGCGTCTGGTGCCGGGCAGGAAGTCGAAATCGGAGACCACCCCCGGAGCGGCCAGACGCAAAGCCATGGTGAATCGAGAGAAGCGCTTCACATTCGTGCTGGCGGTGGTGATAGGCGTCTTCGTGGTGTGCTGGTTCCCCTTCTTCTTCTCTTACTCTCTCCAGGCGGTGTGCCCTGAGACCTGTGCCCTCCCCGATCCCCTCTTTAAGTTTTTCTTTTGGATTGGCTACTGCAACTCCTCGCTCAACCCGGTCATATACACCATCTTCAACAAAGACTTCCGAAAGGCCTTCAAAAAGATTCTGTGCAATGGCACCAAGGGCACGTTTTTCTAGAGGGGGTCCTGGATGCTACAGTATGTGTGCACATTTGCCATCTCTGGGTTCCTACACATGAAAAAGTTCACTATCTGAACATCGTCACTGACATCACACAAGGGCTGCCGCTTCAAAATGTGTTCATCTGTGGAAATGTTTAATGTAAAGTTCAGAATTAAAAGACCACAGCCACATTTAATTAACATAACACTAGATGGAGTTGGGAGAAATGCCAGCTTGTGCTCGATGTGAATTTGTGGTCACAAAGCACAGGGCAGACAGGATGGACGTTGTAATAAAAGTGGAGCCTTCACACTCAACTGCTTCAGCATCTGTTTTGCCAACAACATTTGAATGCAAAATTCATAGCCAGGCTACACTGAGTAATGAATAATGGCAGGACACTGAATGGATAGCAAGTGTTTGAGTTCAGTAAATTTTCTATATCCGGTCTAAATTGAATATTTGGAAAGATTTGTGGGGGACACATAGACAAGTCGACAGTAGGATGTGATTGCAGAGATCTTTACAAGTAAAAATGTCAATGTATACAACAGAACAGACAGCTTACAGTAAAAAAGGAGGAGAAGGGTAAGGTTAATGTGAATGCCAGAAGAAACCAGTAATATTTTACGTTATATATAACAGTAAAAACGAATTCAAATTGAATAGCTCTTGCACTGATGAGAAAAACAGATCTATCTAACAGAACGTATCTGAATTGCTATTTACCTATATTTAACACTGGCTCAGTCTTTTTATCAGAACATTGAGTACAGAAGGCCATTGTTTCTGTTTTTTTACCTCTGAGGTCTAGTTTATCGTGCTTCAGGGCTAATATGTGCTACATTTTTAAGGACAGTGACAACATCATAAGATAGTCACAATGGCAGAATATTAACAGCACCCTCCATCAAGTAGGAGGTGTACGCTTTTAATTTGGGATACACCCTTGTGCCAGGCACTGGGCACCTGACATGTCATGGCTTACATAATGGTCAGCAGGGATTTGCGATTATGACACGGTCACCTTTCTAGAGTAAACAGAACAGTATATGACGTTTAACTGTTTTTCAGACATTCTAAGACATTTTGGATATTAGAAAATTACTGAACGCTGACAAAGAAGAAAACAATGCATCTGATGATGAAATGAACACAGAAAAGACAGCACAACATAACCTAGAGTGACTTAAAGCACCACATCAATGGACCAAGCAAACCTTGTCACTATTGAGTGGCACAGATACAAAACAGACATTTTGTCTTACAGTATGTGTACGTACTTGGTGGGAGGTAATGTCGAAGACGCCTATCTACCTTTCCCCTATTACAAACTTTACATTAATGATTTGTGACGAGCTGCAGTTTTTAATGGTCAAAATCAACATAGGTTCATGAAGAAATAATGCATATGAATGACATACTGTATTGTTTATGGACACATACAAGGTGATTAACAATCATGTCTACATTAATTATTTTGAGCAGGGCCAAGTTTTCTCTGGTGGAGTCACTCTGACTTCAATACCCTGCCATCTATAGCACATAAAAGGCACTAATGCCTTTTAAAGTAAGAAATGCAGTTTTATCCCAAAAATACACAGAAAAAAAGTACAAAGAAGATCTCTATAACTGTGAATGCAATGCAGGCATATTGACTCTATGGGACAAGGGCTGTCAGCAGCAACACCTTTCTGTGCTTGTTATCTACTTCTGCTGACCTGTGTGTGTGTGTGTGTGTGTGTGTGTGTGTGTGCATGTGCACACACATGAGTGTGTGTGCCCATTTGCATGTGTGGTTTGTCAATATCTGCGACTGTGTAAATGTAATAATGTATCTCTGTAAGAATGCATGAGCATACCTGTGTGTGCGCGCGTATGTGTGTGTGTGTGTGTGCGTGCGTGTGCGTGTGCGTGCATATGTGTGTGTGTGTGCGCAAACCTATTCAACTTTGGAGTGTGAGTGCCTACCCTGGCTGCTACAGTATGTGTTAAATATCCATTAATATAATAGCTATCATATCTTCTGGCCTTGCCAACAATCACATGATAGTCATGCTCGATGGAAAAGTTTCAATATGAATAGTCTATTATTATGTTGTTAAGTATCAAATGGGTGTCAGGCCTGCCTTATAAATGTTAATGAGTGCAAGGCTTTTCAGTGATCGTTACCCTGAAGGGACCAAAGAGTTTTAGGACACCAGCCTGACTTTGTGACACTTGGCTCTATGTTGCCTAAAACAAAATAATAGTGGATTCATAGATGGTGTTAATGATGAGATAGAAAAATGGAAGACATTGTATTATTTAATTAGAACATCTTTGCATTTCTGATAGATATATTTATTGTTCCTTTCCTTTTTTTATACTGTGCATTTATTCTGAAATGTAAGTATAAGCAGGCACATTGTACAGTATGTACGAATACGTGGGAATAGAACTGAACTGATTCTAAGAATTAAGCCATTTATCTGTGGCTAAAAAAATAATGAAACTGTATTTGGCAACTTATTTATGTAGAATTAAAACCATATAAAGAGTTATGTGCTTAATGCCAGACCTACAATGCAAAGTGTGTTGCCACTGTTTTCTTTTGTCATGGTACTGTAGATTATACAATCAAAGACACAAGCACATTCATTACCGTGCCATTTTATAGTATTGTGCAGCAGGAGAACTCATTATTAGAACCATTAATATCAAACATTTCCTGAATATGCAACCAAATATGAACACGGCAAATGGCTTTCTACAGGATATGACCCACAAACCATAGTACAGAAAGCTATTCACATATAACTGATAACTTAAAAATGTATTATATGAAATGGTTTCTATTCTCCAAAACTACAAAGAAGCTACAGCAATGCATTGCAAAAACGCAACAAATATCATAGATTTAGACTGATTACTTTGAATTTGTGGTGTTGCTAAACTGCTAATACATATTCCACATGGCCTTATGTAGTGAGATGCTGCTTTGTTTGTTTTGTAACTATAAATTGGCTAAATAAGCTTCTTTCTCATGAAAGTGAATGTACTTTTTCTAGGTCATATTGTGTTTCGACCATGACAACGCATCTGTTAAACTCATTCTTCAATTTGGAAATAAAAATCTATTTAAGCAAGCATGACACAGTGTCTATTTGATTATTTTATTCAAATCACATAACAAGGAAATGGGATATAAAACAAAACAGTCCACATTCAACAGCAACTGAATAATATTTATTGTATGTTGTGAAGCAGATCTAAGATAGTTCGGCGGAAGAAACATAACACAGTTTTACTTCTCTAGTAAATAGTTGAAATTGAAGAATAATTTAAAGCTTCCTGTGTCCACTATGGGAAGCTATGGGTAATTTAACTTCAGGACAGTAAATTATAGAGACTGAAAATGTCTTGGGAAAAATGATTTATTTCGATGGGACACAATCTCAAATCTGAAATAGTTTGAAGAAAACACAAGGGGTCTTTTTGTGTATAATTTAAACACAAATGCAATTTAAATAGTCCTTAAACCATGATGGAAAAGCAATAACACGCAATCTGCTTTTTAAAATACATTTATATAAATTACATAATAGGTTTACTGGAAATTGATGAATACATTGCTATAAATAGTCTAATAAATAATATCATGTGCCTCTCACATGAGATACTAAACCAAGAACTTATCCAGTGTTTTAAACTCTCCAACATTAGCACAATGTACACACACACACTGAGCTGTCACACCTTGATGTGACTGTTTGTTTGATTTGAAGTTCATAGACTAGATAGGCACACAATCACAAACACACACGTGCACACGCACACACACACACACACACACACAAACACACACACACACACACACACACACACACACACACACAGACTTGACTCAAGCCAAAGATACCACTTAAGAATTTCCATAATCACAGCTGGGTATTATTTTTAAGAGCAGGGTGCCAATAAAGACCAGAACAGAGCATGTAGATGTGTGTGTGTGTGTGTGTGTGTGTGTGTGTGTTTGTGTGTGTTTCTCAGTGTGCATGTGTGTGTGTGTGTGTGTGTGTGTGTGTGTGTGTGTGTTTAAAGTTATATAGGCGCACAAGTGCGGGTGTAGTCCAGGCCAGAAAGCTGAAATCTGAGAGATCTCATTGTTATTGGAAACACAAAAAATAAGTATGTAATCTTACACATAATAGAAAGTAACTTAGTTTATTGTAGATTCATTATATATTTACAGTAGCACATTGTATGCATATACAGTACTGTATGTGTCAGGAGGGTGTTTCAGCACTGAAAAATTTTCTATTTCCAGTCTCAGTCGAACATCAAATAGAGTTCCTCACTATTTGGCTGTCGATGACACCCAGGAGGCAGGGCTAGAAATGAGGGAAGGAACCACCTGTATGCTACTGTAACTCCCCCAGTCAATGTAGAGATGCATTAAAATGCAAGTAAAGTGAATGTGTCGCAAAACCATTTTTGACCAGATGTATTGCATTATGTTACAGGTGTCTCAGGTGTGTAGGTTAATTACTGTAAGAAAGAACATTTCGTACAGTACGCAATTAAGATTTAGCCAATCTATTACTTAATGTAAAATCTGATCTGTGACTTAATGCAAAATCTGATTCCAGAAAACACAAACACACCCATAAAAGACATGCTGTCCTTCAGCCAGAAGTCTAATCAGAGCCCTTTCAAAAAATATTTTCAGGAAAATGGCCGCTAAATGATTGCATGCAATCAAAGAGTCCCATCGCTGAATTAGAAATAAGCCTCATATCACCCTGCCCTGTGGATACAATTACTCAGCCACATTATTATGCCTCCTGGTTTAACAGTTTTTGTGGGGACCAGAATCCAAATTGTCACATTGTCATCATTGGTAACATCTGGCTCTACTGAAGTAGCTGTATTAGCGCCATGCTTATTTGGGAAAATTAGTGGCCTATTACAAAAGTATGACCTCTACTTACCCTGAGTGAATAGCAACAGTAATAGTGCTCTTTAATGTTTAAGGATGGAACATAAAATCCCTAATTAGAACTGAATAATCTGATGGGAGATGACTTGTGCAGGAAGTGTTAAATGACACTGTTGAGAGGCAGAAGAAGTGTGAGAGATATATTATAGCTGTGTGAGACTTTTAAGCAAGGTTTCCAAATATGCAGGGAAGAGAAGGACTGACATTTCTTTATTTAGCCAGGCCAGCATGGAAAGGTCAAGTACTTCATACTTGCACACAGACATGCACGTAGATACACACATACACACATTGTAAACACACAGAGAAACACATTACTATAAAGACGCCGGACATTTCTACACATGCACACAGATACCCACTTACATATAAATACACCTGCAATCGTTCGTGCACATGTGAAGAAATACTGTGCACACGTATGCGCACACACGCACATCAGACAACCAGACAACAAGAGTCTGAATCATCAGGAGTTTTCACGCATGTCCAGTCTCACTGACCTGCCGACCTAACTTGTCATCCACAGCTTGTTATGTACATTGTTTCCTCATTGATCCATATTGAACACTTCAACATCAAGCATGGCTGGAACACCTCCGTGCATCCAATTGGAAGTGTGTGCTGGAGGGAACGATAGAGAGAGAGGGAGGGAGAGAGGGGCAAAATGTGATGAAAAAGAATGCTTTTGACATGTACAGTAGGTTTGTGTCTGTCCATGAGTGTGTGTGTGCAAAATCTGCACGTGTTTCTGTGTGTGTGTGTGTGTGTGTGTGTGTGTGTGTGTGTGTGTGTTTGCGTGTGTGTGCGTGTGTGTGTGTGTGCGTGCGTGCATGTGTGTGTGTGTGTGTTTTGTGCTCCCAGTACAGTATCTGTGTGTCTGTCATAACTTTTGGCATTGAAGCGACAACAGGATGTGGTGTTTACATGTCCAAGTGTCACGTCCGTCTCAGAGCGACACAGTAGTATCACAGTATGCTGCTGTCCTTGCTGTCCTATCTACTGTAAGTTTGTTTTCTGTAATGTCCATGACCTATTTGATAAGGCCAAGATGTAAACTCTGAGTTTCCTTTTAATTAAATACAGTAGGTGGAGTTAAATCCTTCCATGATTGAAAGTGTATCTATGGTCGACCCAGTATTTAATCTTGTTCAGTATGACCTCAACCCACAGTGTCTCTGTACAACTTTCTGATACACGGATTTGATCCCTTTTCTAGGGTTTGTTTATCTTAATTTCAGTGGTAGTCAAAAACTGTAAGCGTAAGGTTAAAATGCAGACTAGGTTGTGGACATTTAGAATATTCATTCAAATAATCATTTTACAAGATGTCAGTGTGATTAATTGAGTCACATGGCAGGAAGAAAAAAGAACCATAGATTTTCCTGGGAAGCTAAGTGGTGAGTGAGAGTGAGTGCAGATAACCTCAGCACTATAAACAAGAATGCAAGCGTCAACATATGTAGATGCAGTTGTGTGCAAACACAAACCTTTGGTTTATGCTGAGCCATTTGCCTTTGATTAACACCAATAGGTACCACCTCAAACATGTTTTTTCATTGAATGTATCCAGACTGCTAATTTAGTTTAACATAACTAAAATGTAAAATGAGTAAGATCTGGATGTACTGTACTGTTCCAGGCATGAGGTTATGAGAGGTATTATACTAGTTCATACAAGTAAAGCTTTGTTTGAACCACAGACATATTCTTAATTCACAGTAAGGACATCCTTTCCCCCAGAGAACACTAACACCAGAATGTCATAATGGATGCACCAGAGCAAAACCCTCAGCCTCAAAGACACGTTTAAGTGTATGTCTGCGGCATGGGTCTGTGTGTGTGTGTGTGTGTGTCTACATATCTCTTCTATGACGTTTCTCATGCATAGACGAGAATAGTCTCTACCATCAATGTTTGTTGACAGATTATCTTCTGGCTTCTGTCAAGGTGACATCAGGCGGCATGGTAATGGGCATCATGAAAACAAAAGAGTGGGGAGGAGGGGAGCAGGGGAGAAGGATTTTGGATGGGTGCCATCAGTTGAGAACATTTCCAGACGGATTATCTCAGTTTATGGAAACACAGTGATGGCATGGCCCATCAATAAAACAGGTTAACAAGCCAAGACTGTTCATAAGAGCTGTGTTCTTCCATGCACACATCCTAATAGATATTTTTTATATTAATTAATTTTTCAGCTATGAACATTTCCACAAACAATCCCTAGCCACGCCCTCTGTCACCAGGTGTTTCTGGTTATGCAGTTAGCCTTATATTTAATCTGTTTGTTTCTAGTTTGTCAAGGATGTCCTTACATACGACAAGGATGTCACCTGTCTGTTTGAATGTGTAGATTGACCGGAGCCTCATTTGTGGATTTGTTTGACATTTGTACTATTGTTTGCAGACACCCTTGTCTATTTTGTTTCCACCTGATTCCTGCCTGCTGTATTGGAAATAAACACCTTGGACTTAACTTTGTCCACGTTTGTGTCTGCATTTTAGTACAAGTTTCAAAATGTTTTCTGTATGACTATTGAGGGTGAAGATATGAGAAACTCCTTATCCTACAGTAATTACAATGCATTCATAGATGCTTTTGTCTAAAGTGAATTACAATGAAACATATAATTTAACTGGTATGTTAGGCATCTTTGTCAAGGATACCAGGCACTCAATTTAAATCATTTATCAGTTGGCTAGCAAACCACCAATCACCATCCACGTGGTTAGTTCAGTTGGTGCAGACAACAATTAGGGCATGTCATTGTGATGTCACCCCCATATGGGTATTGTTCTGACTGCTTGAAGGTGGTTAATAGTGGTGGATGGTAGAGGTTATGTGAAATACCTTAGTGTACTCTACATAGCCATGTCATAAGAATATCATTGTCCACGATGACCCTGTGTTGTACTCCAGCAATAGATGGCAATAAATGAAACAAACTTTATTTTAACCATATAAACAAACAAACCCACCTCTCCATCTGTGTGGGTGCGTTAAACATAAACATAAAGACAATACATTTTCTATATTCTCTCATGCACCCAGCCCTAACCCTCAATATGTGTGCCAAATTAAATTTTCTGTGCTAATAACAAGGAAGCATTATTTCCATGCGATGTCCAAAATTCTTCAAAAGGTTAATATCAGTATGTACTCTGACATATTTATTTGCCCAAAGATAGTATGAGTCGGTATTTGTTATACAGGTTATGTGTGAATAATTGCTTGATTAGCTCCATGCACTGCCTCACCAAAATACCTTATTGGCAGGTTATGGAGTGCAGATGGATACCCACATGTAATAAATGGCAATAAAATATGTGAATACTGGATGGTGAGTCATCTGTCTTCTTGAGATATTTGTCACTTAGTGTATATGTTTTTGCAATGGGTGTAAAAATATGTAATAGCACGGAAACTTAACTCATCAACCCTTATCAGAAAATGTGTGTAGAATATCCTCTCCCACAAACAACGTTTTCTGGATATGTAATTGCAGTGTCATGCACTACTGAACCTGATTGGTCTGTCGGTTCCTTGATTTGATTCTCTTTAATATAAGTTGTGTTATTTCCTTTGTTTTCGATACCTGCTATGGATGGATGGATGGATGGAAAAGGAGTCCCAATGCTGTATTCATCAAATATGTACTAAACTGCAATTTGTTACACACCTGTAGCATACTGTAGTAGGCCTACTGTCACCCTTGATAGGTGATCACACTATTTTACACCAACAGGCTAGCTGATTTAAATAATGTTTGGGAGAGCCTCAACACGCCATTACCAGAAACATGTTAACTTAATTAGCTGAATAAGCTGAGAGAAAAATCTAAATGTGAAAAAAAAATATAATAGAAAAATAATAAAACAAATGGCACGGTCACTAAAAGCACGCGCATATCCATACGCGCACGGTACTTATTTCGCGATCACGCCAGCAATGTCACGTGGTTCAAGTGATGGACAAGGATAGTATTAACTACGCCCATATACTACGTTGGATATATCTGTAAGTAAACAACATTTAATGGAAACTATGTTGAGAACATGTCAGTACTTCTTCTAGCAAATTTTTGTACCAAAATGTATTAACGGCAAGTTATAAAAATGATTAAATTATTCCCTGACTCCACGTGCTGTCACAGCAAGACTAGCTAGACACGATACAACTGCCCCGCTGGGTTGCTTTGAAGCAGTTTGGGTATACTGTTATGAAAGACGCTGACTTGAGCTTGAGAGCCTCAGAGAGGTAATGGTGCGGCATTCAGTTAACTGGTACAATTCATTTAAAGTACTCTACTGATGCATCATGGTCATGGCAGCGTTTTAGCCCTCTGTCTGGCCTGCTGTTACAGTCTACAGTAAAAGGCTGTACTTGGCGTGAGGTTGGCTTCGCTTGGTTTCATTCTTTGCTACTGGTATATGTTAATGTACTGTAGAGCTTTACTGTTTTTACTGGAATACATGTTCTTTGTTACACATCACAAACCCTTGTCAGTGGGCTGATTAAGGCCTGTTCCTGGATATCAGACAATAAAATAATCTAAAATATATTGTGAAGTTAATATATTTGTTTGCAGCTTTGACTCAACCACTAATATGAATCCGTTAAACATAGTGTTTGTGATAACAGAACATTCCTCATTGAATGGTCTGTTGCAAGTAACTGAGTGGAAGTCCTTGATATATATACCCTTAGAAGTGGCATGGGAAGACTTGATTGACAGACCACTGAGATCCGTAGTATCAGCATCCATGTGCCTATATGCTGTGGTTTTGAAATGTACTCTCCTGGAAAATTCTTAACTGCTTAAAGTGCTGCTTTAAGGGGTAAATCATGAAAAACAACAAATTTCTCTTGGAGAAGTACTGGTCCTGTCAAAACAGAAAGAAAAGAAACAGACGAATCAGAAAAATACTTAATTGCTATGTAGAAGTGTGCGTGTCATCTACCATACCATAGTATTAAAGCAAAATAGGCTATAGCATGCAAGCTACAAGATTAGTGTTCAACACGTACAGGTTACCAAATCTAGACAAAATACAAACCACAAGGGTATCTTGTATTTTCTATGATGTACTATGCATTGGGACAGGAGCCATAATAGATTTCCACCCCCATGACTGTCGTCAACATCAATGGATTGGTTAGTTAGAGTTTACTGATAAATATTAAATCAAAATGATTTGAACACTTTTGAAATTACACAAACAAGCCTGGCTCATGTTAAATCTCATAGTTTGCATTAGTTTTTGATGCTGGAGTGTCTTGGAGGGGCTGGAATTTTTGGTGAAAGACTGTTTCAGTTGAGTGAATCTCCACGCACCTGGCATACTCTACAATTACAGTGAGTGCTGTGCACTTCACACAATTTCTGGCATCTTCCCAGGTGGAAATGGCTCAGTGTTTTAATAGACATCCACACAAATGTGCTAGTAGCTAGGGCTGAACGATTTTAGAGAATAATCTAATTGCGATAATTTTAAGCAATATTGCGATTTTAGTGTGATCAACCTCGTACTAGTAGCTACGGTCCTGGTTCAGGTGTGACAACAGCGAAAGCGACTCAAACATCAAGATTGTCTTTGACAATCATGACATTAACATGATCACACCTCGCTACAACAGTGGGCTGTTTTTAGACCCCCATGTTTTCAGAACATCACCCTTTTTCTAATAATTACAGCAATAGTGGGACCTGATTGCCTGGCAATACAAAGCCACAGTTGTCTGCAAGGGAATCTTAAATGTCATGGCCATGGGCCATAGCTGACCTTAATGTATGGTACATTTTCCTCGGGTTCTAGGGTGTTAAATTGGGCCTTTGATAAGGTTTGGATGATGATAGATCAAAAGGAGATAAAGTGGCTGTAGGCATCCATTAGAGGTAGATGGCATCTAAATAATGCTGCTTTGGATGTTGCAAGGCTGTTTAGTATCAAAGCATGAAATTGGGGCTAAGAGGTTTTTCAATTATCACTTCTGTACTAGGTGTGAGATACATATTAGGAGTGAGCATGCATAAATGCAATCAGAGTTTCTGTTACATTTCAGGTCAGTTTTATGCAGTGACTAATAAAAAGGGCCCATATGGATTGTAAGACAGAACAATATTAATTTCTAGTTCAAGTTCCTGTTCTAGTTTATGGCTAGACTGGAAGAAATGCTGACCAGCAGGAATTTGGCTCAGGTCGAGAGAAGTCAGTCTCTACTGTATGTACTAAAACTGTATTGAAATAATAGATGGCTAATTTCCTGCTTGCCTGCCAATCAATGAAGTTATGTATTAATGTTGTACATATAATATTATTTATTCTCTCAACAAAACCCATGCTTATAGTATTGTGGGCTATTCTGAAACATCTTCTGAGATTTTTTCTATTGCCTAAGTTATGTTTCCAAACTAGTAAAAAAGAAGTAAAACAAATAAAGAGTAAATTGCTAGAATTTCTTTTTATAGAAATTTATATAAAAACCCCTGGGTTTATGTTTCAGGTGCAGACAATTATTAAATGTAGATTTGCCTATGCCTGATGAAATTCCTGTTCTGCACAATGATGATCCTTTATAAATGAGGCAACTGAACTAAAGATGACAAGACAGGGTTTACTAGTGCCAAATGCAAGCAGCATCAGGTAATTTTGCTTCTCAAATTTATCAACTCGGCAAATGATTGCAAGGATGAGATTTTTTAGGCATGGTGGATTTATGAGATTTGATGAACCAGAATATAACTTGCCATCCTGCCATGTAGGATGATTACTGCGTGAAGTAAACATTAAAGAGCTAATAGTCCATCAGAAAAAAACAGACGAAGTTTATGGACAGCCCTTCCAAGTGAGTCATTTGACTGATTACTGGGAGATGAGAAGTGCTGTGCTTCATTCTTCAAGTTCAGATAAGAGGCATACTGCTGAAAATATAGCTGTCACAAATTAAATTGAATGGAAATGTGAGATCATGACACATGATATGGCTCTAGTAAAAGATTTGTGGATGAATGGTGATACGTTTAGTACATGTGCTATCTGTGGACATACTGTTAATCTTTCCATCAAGATCTTGGCTTCCAGAATCGAAGGATTGAGCTGCATGGTAGTTAGCAGTTGGCTCATTTTCATCACATGGTCAAGGAAAGCCGGCGTCAAAGTTCAACACTCCACAAGCTAGTACAGTATTGTTGCTCTTGCTGGAACTGTTTATTTGAGAAGATATGAGTAAATATGGGAAGTAAAGACCACATTGTCTGACAATAATGTAACTAACCAAAGTTTGGACACATGGATCCCTGAACTGACAGGTGCTGGCAGGTTAAATATGTGTTGCCTGTATTGCGATTGTACTACTATAATGCTCTGCAGCAAGCAACATATCTATGGTGTAGCCTACCCTGTGGGAAACAACCTTATCCATTGCTGTCACACAGATGTTGTAGAAGATTCCTTGTGAGCCCTCAGGGACGATGGCAAAATAAACTGCAAACCTTTTCTGACTAAACCATGCATTTCATCTGACAAAAATTCCTTTTCGTGGCCATTATGCTGCACTTGTTTCTATTTAGAATATTGTTTGCTTATAATTGCTGGTATACCTGTCCAACTACTGACAAATGTACTACATGTAAGTCGCTTTGGATAAAAGCCTCTGCCAAATGCCGTAAATGTAAATTTAACAGAACAACTGCCACTTTAAAAGAACACATGGAGAACACATGGATATACAGTATCTGCAGGCCTTTGAAAGGCCAGATACCGCATTATTTTTGACCAAAGGCTGCCTTTGGTCAAAAATACTACTTGGTATTCCTGGAGTGAGGATTCTGAAATGTATTGTGCCTAGGTCTTATAATGCTAAATAAGCAACTTTTTACCACACTGTTCAATCGCTTAAACAACTTGAGCTAGATTGTTCCAGAAAGCTGTAAGGCTCTTCATTGGCATTGATTGGACCCTTTTCAAAGGTAAACTTTCAATATTGAATTTGAGCTGTGCCAAGAAGGCCAGTTGACTGTCTCAGCTGAGGATGTGGGTTCTCCCCATATTGTAACTAGCATAAACAAATGTCTGCCTTTTCAGGCATATCCCCTTAATTATATGTAGTACTGTTGTTATACCTGTCAGCACATGAATATTGGCTAAACAATCGATTCCTCCTTGCCTTTCTGACAAAGGTTTTGTTGAGTGTTCTTAAATATGTCTAAGAAACCTGATTTCTGAACTGTTTGCTTTAAAGTTTTATAGGATTTTTATATGTTTAGAAGGCATTGACTAGACAATACTCAGCTTTTACATTTTGATAACTCCTTTTTGCACTGTTGAAGCCTTGAAGCAATGCTTCAAGGCTTCATTCTGCCTCGCCGTTCTGTGGGAAAGTTTGCCGTCATTGACCAACCTTTCCCATGGAATGGCAAGTGGCTGTCCCCGCCGCACAGGACGGTGAGCAGTGGCTGCGGGCACCGGGCAGCAGTGATGTAGCCACCGATGTTGCCTACACACAGCACCGGAACAATACAAAAGGAACAGGGTGTGACTTTTCGAGCTGTAATATCCACAAGCACATTGAAGAAGGTTATAGGCTAATAGCAGATGTGTCCTGACTTTAGAAATTGCAACTCCATTCATGGTAAAATGCCCGGCACTCAATGAAATGAATGACGGCTGTCTCTTTGTAGCTGGCTGCATGAATGTGCAGTTATTTTGCCTGTCGAAGCTGTAAGTCACTGAATTTCATCGACTTTCCATGGTCTCTCAGTGCTATATCACTGCTAGTATTCCATTGTGTCTGGGGCTTTATGTTAGTGAATCCAATGCTAGCAAGAAAAACAATTGCGGATGTTCTCAGAAGTAGTTCTAAATCTGTGGGTGGAGGTAGTCAAATGGAGAGGGTGGTATTATGCAAATGAAGGGCTTTTGACGTCAGGAGCCCTTCAAAATCAAAATGGCTTGCTGAAAGACATGTACAGGCATAGGCTACTTAAAAGAATCTGACTGAATTGTCAGATTTCAACTATTGTGGTTTAGTAGATACCCACATGTAGCACTTAAAGCCATGAAAGTGATTTTTGCTTTTTAAAAAAATAATCTGTCCCCTTTTAATGTTTATCTTGAATTGAGCTTTGTCTGCCAGGAGTATATGAAGGAGTAGGATGTCACAACCACAAACGGGTACACACAAATGTGCCTGGAGTGTTTTTAATTGCTAGCATTAGCCTATGTCTTGCTGCTCTTGGAGAGGATTATGACGATCTAACCCTACCGATATACAGTACAGTAAGGAGGCTTATCCATAGTTCCTGACCTTCTGGCTACTTCTGCTCCCACATGTCTGCCACTTCTATTTCTCTATCTTCCTCCTCTGATAATATTTAGATACATTGTAGTGTTCTCTATCAGGATCTGCTGCTAACATCTGACAGCTGAGAAAAAACAGATGCTAGCTGTCAAAATCCTGATGATACTTCTCTGAACTGAAGAGTATTTAGGTGTCTGTTGCACGCTCATGTTTGTGTGTGGGTGTATGCTTGCACACATGTATGATAGTTGTACTATAACTGTAGTTCAATCCAGGCAGAAACTGAGAAATGAGAGCGAAATGATATAGCCAGGGCTTTAAAAAGAGAAACAGACTAGCAGATGCCCTGGCCAAAACGAGAGTTATATTAGCCATTATGTTTGCCTCCAAACATTAATCTTTTTTATGTGTAGCAATTAAAACACTCATTCATAAATGACAAGCACAATTTATGCTCTGAGTGACTAGTTACAGTAGGTGTGTTAGAGCCCTATATCTCACAAGCCAGTGCTTGATAGTGTCAAGTTTCACAACTCAATCAGTCATTCTTCATTTAGTTCTCCCCAAATGTACAAGACAAGGAAATTCTGGATGGCTTTTGTAGTGATTATTACTCTTCAATCCAGTGTTTGTTTAGTCACTCAAACAACACATGGTCTACTACTTTGTCAGAAAGTAGTTGGGACGCCAAGCAAGTAGTCCCGGAGGAGGACTACTTGGAGTACAGCTGTTGCAGCGATTTATGCCTAATGTTGATATAACTCGATGTAATCGTTTTCAGTTAGGTCTACCTCTACAAACTAGATGCTACATTTATTGTAAGTAATTTCATGGTGACATAATTAATGTATTTGGTTTCCATGGGGAATTTTAAGTTGGAAGGCTACAGGAGTGGGATGGAATGTGAAGAAGTTAAAGGTGAACCATAAAAGACTAAATTGATTATGTATAAAAACCTTGATTATCTACAATATTTTAAACCACACTCATTTTAGAAGATTAACCAAATTTCTGAAGCAAAATAGGCTATTTTTAGTTCCGTAGTTTGACCAATAGGTCTTTGAGGTCGTCATGTTTACCCATAGGGTTAACTTGAGCACAGCTCCATGTACGGGAGGGAAAATTCCTTTTACAATAAATCTTTCTGAAACTCTTCGAGATTAGATATACTGATCTCCATTCTTTCTTATAGTCACACTAGTATTTTTTTTTTAAACAGATTAAGTAATTAGCAGATTCTAAACAATACAGGGTTACTGTTTTCACTTTAATATGCAGTTCTCATTGCAGTTACATATCTGCATTGGTTTTATTAAGTTATTGTTGAAGGAGGAGAGGTAGCATACATTTCACAGCATTCAGCAATATGCCAGCTGTTGTCTGTTGGTTTTAAATTGGGGACCCTGTGTGACTTTATTTCTGTCTTTCCATAGAGACAGTGGAAGATATATATAATTACTTTTTCTTCACTTCCTGTGTATAGAATGTCTACTGTTGTAAATCATGGCTAAGCAAATTAAGTATAACTAATTTAAAGGCATTATGACAAAGTAGACTATGTTGTGTTTTTGTAAACCACTCCAAGAGTTGTCAAAGAACATCTCTAAGTAGGATACACAAAGAAAGTCTCACTAATAATAAAATGATGTGTGTGCTTTCATGTTTTTCTATAATTGCTTGTAATAAATGAACAAATATTTCTCATTGTGATACTGTATAAATTTTAGTCATATTTCTCTGCCCTACATAATGCAGTTCTGCGTACAGCTTAGGTGCACCCCTGAGAATAATGTTCTATGACATGTATGAACTTAATTTGCCATTTCATAATGTAGTCATGCTGTTTTTGCCTGTTGCCACTGCTTCTGGCCAGCTAACTCCTCAAAGTCCTCTGCTGTTTTGCAGCATAATATGGACGTTTTAGTTCTGATCAATGAAGCAGCAATTACATGAAAGCTGGCTCATTAGCAGTATTAGCAGGCCCAGGGCAAAATCATAATGCTACAATTATAATTGGTGTTGAAATCAAGCTCTAGATGAATCATGCACACACAGACGTGTACTTACAAAAATGGTAGGCTGCAGTAAAGTTTATTTGTTTTAAATTCTTTGTATTTGACCAAAGAAAAACACATGCATAGAATATGCATTGCATTACTACGTTATAGTAGTAATAACAGAGACAATAAAGTTGTACCATAAGGTTCTACAGTACACTATGCATGTCATTAATGGCAACAAGCCCATTTTATTGACAGAATATACTTTAGACATGAAATTGTTCCCTTTGAAGGACATGCACTGCTCCAGTACTCCTCTTGCACCTACCCCTTTTGAGTATGCGGTTGTGCTTTTTAAGAGCATTAAATAAAGCTTCTTCCAGATGTGTGGGTTGAGGTTGGTCAAACATAGAGAGGGAGAGCCCTGCTAGTGCTGAATCAAAGCCTAATGCGATGTCTGTTAAACCTCTAACAGGATGAGAGGTGTCATTTCACCCTCAGATGGCGAGTGCCGGATAAGAGCCTGCGTGCACAATGGCACTTTAGCACAGGCTTAATCCACCTCTTGAGATCCCGAAACGTGTGCGGAATCACTTGTCTTGCTCTGTGTCCAATTGGCTGTAAATACCATAGAACTATATGGTAAATACGACTGGAGGAATAAATGTTAAGTTGTACACTTGTCTGTGGCAAGATCAATCTGACACAAGTGGGATGCAGTGCTCCTGTACATGTGGCTGTCACACTGTAGCAGATGGGGGTGGAGGGTTGTTCCCTGCAATCAAATGAGCACAATGAGTCATGGGGCTCTCTCTTTCACACATCCCTTTTGACTTTCATCTTCCGTATCAACATCTCCACTTGTACCTTTTTGCATTGGCTTGTGTGGTCATGAATGCCCAATCACGCTGCAGAATCCACAGGCCTCATTACGTTCCTCTGTATCTCTTTCCATTCTCTTCTTTCCTCCTCTTTGATAGGATCCTTACCTTTCCTCATTCTGCTCACACCTTTGTTTTAATTGTCCATGCGCAAACTCACTTTTACCACTTTTGTAGTGGCAAAATGAATATCTTTCCTTTTTAGTTTTCAAATTTCTAAAAACATTTGATAAAAACCGTTTATAAGACAATCCGGAACTATTGTATGCCGTGTGCTCTCCGTTGTGTTTCTATTTTGTAGTTAAAGACAGACCTGAAGATCCTTGTGGTTCTCATCTGGACAGCACTGCCAGGGCTCTGGGACAAGGTAAGATCAATATTAAAGCGTTTTATGTCACAAACATCCCCCCAACAAACTACAATAAGCTCTGTGGGTGTGTTTGCACATTGTTTTATATCCTCACCCTTGCATGCGCTAGGGTCTTCCACTGCCCTTGACGTTGTTTTTTAAGGCCTTGGTTGGGGGTCCACAGCTGGTCTTTGGAAAAACGACTAGGGGCGGGGGGTGGGGACACATATTTTGTTGCTATGTAACAAGTGGCCGTAGCAACAGTATGCCGTTATCACTATGATACTGCTGCTAAAACCTTCCTCTGAAGGGAGAGAGATTTTGCTAAAATATTGGTATAAAGAAAATGTCCTTAACTGCTTTCCTTTTGGAGCAGACTGATACTGTAAGCGAGCATGTCACTGTGATAATGATAGAAGCAGAACAATTAACGTCCCTACATGTGTAAACTTGGTCAGGAGTTAATTACTCTATGCTCAAGTCTTGCTCGGTTTTTCACTCGTTCTCGTACTTCACTCATACTTCACTACACACCTTTCAGAAGAAATTAATTTAGTCCTAGTTTCCATATTTTTTCTTTTTTTTCTCTCCCTCAAGCCAGCTGGGATGTAGTCTATTTGATTTGCATGCAAGTCTTTTTGAAGTGGTGTGCCTTGTGTCGAGGGAGCTCTAACAGTGATGGATGGTATCTGGTGGGTAATTCTTGCATCTGTCTCTCTACAGAGTGCTCTCAAGGGAATTCTTTGGTTATTCCTTGTATGTTGCACATTACTTGCATTTATGTTGAAATGGTAGTATCGTGAGAACACCCAGATCTTGCGTGCTCTACATTGTCATACATGCAACCATTATTAATTTTTATCAACTACGGCTGTGTTTATCCAATTATGACATGTCTGTGACAAATACTGTCCCCCACAGCATGGCAACAAGTGCAAGAAAAGAATATAACATGAATATTAAACATAAAAACAGGGGATCTGCAGTCAACAAAATTGCATTTCCTTATCCATGTTGAATATACAGTATTGTGTTCACTTTCCCTCTCTTGCCAATATTCGGCTTAATTTTATACTGAAAGAAATTTCAATTTGACAGAAAATGAAATGTGGTACATAAATTGAGTACAAATGGACTAATGATGTAATACTAGCCTTATATTCTAGTGTAGACATGGTTGTAAACAGTTTCTAGTTGTTGTCTTTCACTAGTGTATGTAATGCAGATTTAAATGGATTACTGAACTGTATTTGTGTGATTTTGGTTTATCACAAAAATCTACCGAAATGTTTGTACAGATGTTCTTGACATGGTTGAATTGCAGCCAGTTAAAGAATATAAACCTCTTAAAAAGACTATTTGAACTGAAAGAGATTTTGATTGAACATAAATCAACACAAGTGACTTGTTTATGAAAAAGAGTTGCATAGCAATTGCGGATTGAAAATATATGGATATATAAGCCTGATAAAATTTTGAGGTTTGTCAGAGCTGATCATAAATTGACAATCTGCATTTATGGCTTAACATACTGTACTGTACGAGTCCGATGCCTACCGTTTTTTTATATACAGCAATACTGTGCTGCTTTGGCTCTTATAATCACATATATCATGAACTCAATTATCTTTAACAGAAATGGAAAAGGGACAATCCTTGGTTGTAATGCATTATAGCGCATACGATTGTCGTAATGAAGGATCATTTAGAATAAATCACAGGGGAATACCTGCCCATGCCCCATTTTTGGATGACTCTTAAATGATAATTTGATTTAGTATGATCATCATTATCTGTCATCTACACAAAAATCACTTTGGGTAGAAAAACTAAGCCAAATAGCCATCTGATCTGAACAAAAGAAGTCATTACTATACATCACAAAAAAAGTCAACAGTTGGTTCCGTAGGGCTTTAAGGAGGAATTGCCTGACTGTGTGTAGGCTGAAAGAATTTTCAGTAAGACTAGCCAGCTGCCAGATGGGATAGAAAAACAAACTATTGTGTGGTAACCAAATGAAGGCACACACATACTAAAGGTAAAATAACCATGGGAAAATAATGAACAGAATGTGTGTGAGGTTTCCCATAGGTATGCAATTTTATTACTGTTTTTGTGTGGATTGCAGAAATGTATAGAGGTATCATTGAGTTTCACAGAATATAAATATTGCTGAGACTACAAATCTCTTTTTATAAATTGGCCTTATGGAATTGTCGTGTTTATTATTTTCAACATACCCTGTATACAGTGTGGTCACAGATGCCAATTTGCATGCTTACTAAAAACTCTGATTGGCCTTTTTTTTCGCTTTAACCCGATTTTAAACTTTTTGACTTGCAAAATAGTTGCAGAATTTAAAACATGTTGATTTGTTTATGGACTTTTAAGTGTTGATAGTCACATGCAAACTAATAGGATATTATGTATTTTTTTTTTAATTCTCATTTGCCATTTGTACAGCCAGCAAAGAAAATGTCTATAAATTAACATTAACCCTCCCGCTGTCCTATGGGTCAAAATGACCCAGTGCACCAGTAGCAGGCGCCAACCAAAAGACGGACATATGACATTCCACAGTTGGCTCTCTCTGCTCGTAGTCTGCTGAAATGCCTTAGGTCAGCGGGAGGGTTAAAGGTATATTAAGCGATTGTAAACTAATACACTTTTTGTTAAATTCACCCTGTGGCCCGCTAGCTGCCTGTTCTACATATGTGCTGAATCAGTTATCAGGTAATTCTACACAGCCCTTGCTCTGTAAATAGGAACACAAAGTGGTGCAGTCTGCACCACAAAACAATATTATAACCTTTGCAATGTGTTTCTAAGGTGTGGGGTGGCATTGCAGGGAGAGGTGTTTTTTGTTTTTATAAAGTTAAAATGTCAACAAGCTTTCACCAGAATGAATGACTGACTGACTGACGCTACCTTTGTAATGGACTTCAACTGGAACAAATGCAGCAAAACTGACTTATTTCATTCCTGGCAGTGTGCTATCTCAAAGCTGCTGTCAGTCTGTATGCGCACCATGGGCCACAGTCACCTGACCCTCTCTCTGCCTACCTGAGGTGTTGCTGACTGCAGAACCACAAGACCAGGCCTGAGGCACCGTTTCTGACTTCTGTTGCTCTTTTCCCTTTTTGCCCACTCTCTCCTGTTTCCTCGAGCGGTAGAACTCGTACAAAGGCAGCATTCTCTCTCTCCGCTGCGTGCCGGGTCACATTTGTCCTGCCAGGAGACAGCAAGCCCGGGCATCTTGGGTCTTGTGGATACAGATATGTATGCCCGTTGGTATCTCTTGATCTCAACACCATAGACCGCCACTGTCACCATATTCCCCCTACTATATATTTCTTTGTAAACGCATAAACAGCTTCCAGACCAATAATTTGGATCACGTCTGCTATGGTTGGGAAGCAAGTCAGTAGTAATGTGCTAATATTGATCGTCAATAGCATAATGTGCTAGTATTGATGGTATTAATATTGACAACATACATCAATACTAGCACATTATTATGGAGAACTGCCACATTTTTGTTAACACTGTAAAGAAAATTCAAGTATCCAGTGCAAAAGCCCTCTGCATTTAAGCTTTTTTTATTTTTTATTTTTACCTCTAGTGCTGCAGATTCTAGTGTTGCCATTGCACTAACACAAACAGTGGTACTGTGGGTGGATTTGTGTCTCTCAAAGAATGCGGTGAGAGGGGTAAAATTATATAAAGTATATCAAGCTATAACTAGTACAAACACACCCGCGCAGACAAATGCATGCCTCTGTGACCCCAGGTTTATTTATTTTTTTGGTGGTGTTTTTCCTGGGCAGTGTTTGCACCACTTCAGTTTGTAGTGCCTACTGTGCCATCATATCTGGACGATGACGAGGAGAGGCTTGTGGAGTGTTTATTCATTTCAATATCTATGTATGAAAGAGCCTGCTTTTTAAGTAGTACGTGAGCATCTCCACGCCTCTATCAAATTAACACTCCAATAGATATTGTTCGAGTGTATCTCACTCTGCCTTGCTGTTTGCAATTTCAATTTCACCTTTTCATTCTTGAAGCACTGGCAATTTCAATTTCTCTCCTATACACGCGCTCTCTGTCTTTCTCTGGAAGTCATCTCTCCATTCTTTTCCCCCATCAGTGCTAGAGACGCCAGGGAGCTGGAGTGCGTTTGGTAGGATGTTTATGCACATCATCTCTAAATTGTTTGGCTCAATCTCAGAGAGCAGCCCTGTTATTAGAACGGTTTATTTATCTGATTTGGTGTTCAGGGAAATAAATGTCATTATTTTTATGTAATTAAAAAGGTTCCCATAGGCAAGCAGTGTTTTCAAAGCCACATTTGGCACAAACTCAACTCCTGTTTTTTTTTATGTGTGTGCTGTTTTTTTGTTAGTTATTAATCAGTTTGAACTGTTTCAGCTGTCTTAATCTTAATAACTGGAATTATTTTGTGTCTTTGATCTTTATATTTCATGTGAACACTGGTAGGCTCATCATTTTATTATCTGTAATTTAAGGTGATATTTCAGGTTAGGGTAGATTATTTCCTGTTACGTGAAGGGAAGTTACTATACACCGTATGCACGAAGTCTAATGTAGCAACTTTGTGTCCCCAGAAATGTGCATTATGTACTGTACACATTTATGTAGCATTTTTACCTGTTTAATTAGAATAGGGTTCTTTTGTAATTGGTTGGAGAATATTTTTTTATTCTGCCTTAACCGAAGAAATATAAATTAGCAATGTAAATAATAAACCTTTCTTTTTTTTATTTACAATATTAGTGGATGATCTAGTAAGTTGCACACGCTGTACTGTTTGAGATATTCAAATATTTTTACCATAACAATCTGCTGTTAATTTGGGCTCACTGCTTGAGCATGCAGTACATGCCCACATGGGTCAGATGCAAGCTTGTGTAAGAACCTTGTGTCACAGTGTTGTGCTGTGTTCAGGCCCAAAGGACAGCTTTTTGTCTTGATTAAGGTTGCTTGTGATCTCTTGTTTTTTGCTTAGTGTCGGTTTGCTGCTTGCTATAGAACATGTGCATGTATTATTTCATGAATGAAGAGTGACACAAAATTGTAGCAGTCCTTGCCCACTACAGGAGGATTATGAGGCAGATTAACCTGGGCTAGGCTACTGCTAGCACTGCAGCAGAATTATTGACTATTTGTTTAAATAAAATATATAAAAGTTAAACAAAGTTATGTCTTTGCACAGTAAGACGAAAAGAATAAGAAGTAGCCTATTTCTACGTAATCAGTTTACTGTTACTGAACAATAGCCTACATTATTATAATGTAGTTTTTGTAATGTAATTGTGCACACCCTTGATATGCTATGTTAGTTTTACAGATTTGGTAATCCGGTAATTTGGTAATACTGCGGTAGATGACAATGGGTGGTCATATACTCATAGAGGTAATGCCAATCAAAATGTGAGGAGCTTCTACGTAGTAATTAAGCACATCGTTTTTGCAGGTCATTCTGATCCAAGGACAACGGGAGAGTTCAAATTAATTATAGTTTGATTTAAGCAAAAAATGACATTGGAAATAGAGAGAGTGTGATTAATCAGCATTGTTTAATGTGTGTTGATTGTATTGGGGAGGAAAGGCTCACAAGCAATGGTGAATGGTTTGTTTGCCTTAATCCTGCTTTAGGTAGGATTTGAGATTTGCAACAAGAGCTAGCTAAAAAAGAAGGAAAGTGAGCAAGAGTTACAACAACTCAAAAGCCCATCCACTCCTACAATCCATTCTCTGGAGCCTGTTGGCATTGCGAAGTGCAGCTGACAAACCTGTTGTAGCTGTGTGCACGCGCATTCATGTGATTGAGATGCAAGGTAGATTCGACAGACCAATCAGGGCGTCAGGTGTAAACGTGTTCTGTGAGGACAGTCAATGAGAATAAAATGAGAACCACACCTGTTGATTTGTCAAAATAAGTCCATTTGTGACCAGCCTTCAAAATGTTCCTGGCTTCTGTGATTGGCAAGTACAGCACACCTGAGTACAATGAAGACTGTGAGAAAGGGCCGTTGGGAAGGTCCGTTTTTTACTGCCTGCATGCCTAGTGCACTGCACACAGAGCTAACTGTTTTTTTTTTTTTGTTTAGGTTTTTCTATGTAATTTGCTATGTTGTGGGTTGCTATGCATTTATAATGTGCCATCGTGTGCACTGCATTTATCGATTACCATAATATTATGCGTGTTTTAATTGAGCCACGGAAGTCCGCTTCCTGCCGGCATCAGCTGATGCCAGCGACCGCTCAGTTGATCACTTACCCAGCTGACTCACCCTAACCTATTTCATTGTCCATTCGAAGAAGGAGCTTTATTTTTAAATGGTAGCCGCCAATTCCTCTCTATTTCTGGGTTCATAGCAGGACACCCACCGCCTCCCTTACTCCTCCTTTTGAGTTGTGGTGCTTGTCTCCTGTCCCATATTTGTTTGTCTTAGGTAGTGTTGTTTGCTTTTGTCATGCTGTGTTGCTGTGTTGCTGTGTGCTGCAGGCCTGTTTGGGGGATTTAAGTCGTTACATGTGGACATGTGGACATGTTTAAAGCCAAACTAAAAACCTACCTATTTGACCAGGCTTTTAACTAAACTGTATTGACTGTTCTAACTGTATTTTATTATTTATTATTTTGTTACTATTAAACGTTTTTATTTATTTATTTATTTATTTATTTATTTATTTATTTTTAAAACCGTGCTCTTCTTCTAGCATTTCCTCAGCAAATTTGAGTTTTATAATGTGTGTGTGTGTGTGTGTGTGGAGGGGGTGGGGGTGGCACCTGTCAGTTTGGTTCTTTGGCAGCGGACCGACATTTGGTGCGGGGGGTTGGTTTTGAGTATCCCTGGTTTTGTCTTGGCCATCCTTTAGGGCTGGGGCTTTTGGTTCTTGGGCTCCTTCTCTGGTGCTTCTGTTTTAGTTGGAGCATGGAGATTGGGGGATGTTGGCGGGGTGGGTTTGGGCAGTGATGTGTTCCGGAGCCCCGGCCATGTGGTTCTGGGAGCGGATCATTGGGGACTGGTGTAGAGTGGGTTGGGTGGGTGGATTATTTTTTCCCCGGTTGGATGCTCTGGTATTGATGGGTGGGTTGCACGCCCGCCCGTATTCTGGCCTGCTGATCTGGTGGCACTTTTGTCGCTGCCGTGGGTGGGGCTTGGGACGGTATCACTGAGGTATTGAGTGATTTAGTCCATGACTCATTTCTATATTGCCTTCAGTGTTCTGTCTTCTGACAGGAGGCAGGGGGATGGAGGAGTGGTTTGGGGCCCCACGGTTTTGGTTACTTGGGGCGGGGCCTTGGATATTTGGGCTTGGTTCTCTGGACAGATTGGCATTGCATGGACTGGGTTGGTCTGTGTGATGTTTGTTGTCTGACTGAGATTGAAGTGGTTGGGGAGCGGGATGGCGGGAATGGGACTCCGGATGTTTGGTGGTGCTTGTTTGGAGGGTTGGGATGATGGGTGTTACATAGGGTAGTATTATTACTTGTTTTATTACTTGTTGTATTACTTATTACTATTGTTTTTAATGATTTTGTAGTGTGCAGCACTTTGTTACATGTATTTTTACGTGCTATATAAATAAAGATTAATTGATTGATTGGTTAGATACCCACATACATGTGTATGATGAGGAGCCCACCGAACTAGCCAAAAATAACTATGCTAACTTATTGCTAATATTCTATTAATTGCATTACTAGATGAGAGTGGCATGACAGAATGGCAGTTTTGTAGAATCACGATTATATTATGAGTGACTGCAATTAAGATTTATGCGGATGCGCCTGAGTGTAGTGTGTATATTAACAGGTAAGAATCTTACAGTAGCGTTATGATTATCTTGTCTTAAAAGCAGATATACTTGGGACTGTTAATTAGTAAACTATAAATTTCCTTGCAACAGCTTTTCCTGTAGTGGTTGTGAATTAAGGACATATATAATTGAAGTTGTACACATTTTTTGTTATTTTATTTGAACATTATTATACTTTTATATTATTGTGCCCTTACTGTACATTTTGTATGACATTATTTCTAGTGAGGTTTTTATTTCCTCCAGAATTCCACACTACAGAATTCCATGCTAAAATCCACATTTTAAAGATGATTGATTTTTTTTCAATTCTTCGCTGGGGGAGCGTTCCCCCAGAACTTCCTAAAGGTTTGTGTCTTGAGTTGCCCTTGGTGTGTTTGCACAATCTGCAGGGAAAGAAATCCACGATTATTTAGAAATCCTCGAGTTGCTGGCAAAATATAAATCGACTTATATGGAAGAAAGAAAGGTGCACATTCAAAAGTGAACAAAGGAAAATGCTGCTTTTAACAGGGCTCAAGCAAGCCAATATAATAATAAGCACATCTTCACCTGTGTCTTCATCTTTCTTGGATTGGATGACTGCTGACATTGTTTCCCCTGTGTAATAAAATGTGCTTCCTAGAAAACTTTAACTGCAAAACAGACTCACACTTCTAATTCAGCCCTCCCATGAATGCATATACACAATTTGCCATTGTGCACTTTTGAGTGAACATTATAGTAAATATTCTCAGGTTAAAAGTGCTAGCCTATATACACGATATTTTAAATATTAATATAGCAACAAATAACTATTTTCTCTGTAAAGATATAGTGGAGTAATTGTGTGCTAAGCAGACAATGACATCACACTTCATGTGTGTTGCAATCTGAGCTGAGTTCCTCTATTCTTGGTTTTCACAAAGGGTGTGTGCATGTGTCTGTGGGCGGTGGGGGAGGACTAAGCATCTGTTTTGGTTTGAGATGCTGTTGCTTTCGTGTGACATCTAGTGGAATAAAATGTCTAATAGAGTAACTTTTGTTACAGAAGTGTGCCACAGAAAACCCTTCAGCCCTCATAAAACAAAGAAGAGTTAAGCAGCAGTGTCTTTTGAGAGTGATTATTATCCTAATGTTCTTCAAATATGCAGTCTGCTGAAGAAGCAAAAAGAGCAGTGCTGGTCATAGAAAATCCTTCAGATTACTTGATGTTGTCTTTCTTCTCTGCCTGTATGGGGTTGCCCCCCCCGCACTATCGACTCTGCAGCTTAATCTCATTGAAGTTATTACATTACGTTTGATTTGTGTGATAATGAAGGTGCTCTTAGATTCTCAGTTAGATTAACACATATTTAAAAGATACAAATCAGGATTGTTGTTGGAGAGGTTGTGAAAAGGAAGCATTGCTCAGCCTGAAGTTCAGACTGGCTTGGGGACAAGCGGCGGGAAGCTGACACAGCATAGAATTAGTGAGGAAGCAATTGGAAGAGAACAAGCCGGGATGGCCTGTGAGGGGGGAGTAAATCAGACTGCAGGAGCGTGGAGAGCCTTGGAGATGGAGGATACAAAGACGTTGATTGATGGCAGAACGGCAAATCGGTTGTTTATCACTGGAGCTGAGACTGTGTTAAGTAGGGTGAGGGGGTGGGGGTGACTGTGCTGCATGAGAAAAATAATTATGTTGAGGTAGAGATTGGGGCTGGAGGCTAAAATCTGAGAATCTCTTATTTTCAATGAAAACGAATAAGGCAGCGGTGATGTGAGTGCAAGGACGTGAGGAGAGAAAGCTGGTTGTTGATGGGTACGCTACATAAAGTATTTAGTGCATTTTCTAATCCAAGACCCTCCAGATTTCTTAACTAGTTTACTGTTTCAGTGTCAGTTCAATCAATGAAAGCTGCAAAACATAAAACATGCGTGCTGAGCACAGCTCAATAGGAGTGATAAATGGGTTGTGGGGGTGACATATTTACTGTTCACTTGTTTTTACTATCACTATTGTTTTTTTGTTTGTATACAGCACTCTAATTTGTTCCTGACACACTTTTATCCTGTCAGGAGATGGTTTACAAGTTTTAAAGTATACAGCAAATGTCAGCTAATAAGAGAAAATAAATCATTTGAGCAAATTAGCTACTTGAGAGAAACATAATAGATTTGGTCCTGTGATCCATTTCCAACCCTTCCGCCAGGCTGTAGCCTTGTGATTGTGCAGATATGATCTATGTGTCCAAAGAATACTCATGTCATACAGGCTCTTCTGCCTAGGTTATAATGCGCTGATAATTTGGAGCTTTTAAACTTCATACAAAAACAAGCACAAAGTGTAAACCTGGGAGGAAAGACATTTCTGATCTTGCAAGGTGTTTGGCTGTGGGTTTGTGTGTCCTTCTAATGGAACAGGTGTTCCCCTTATCTGGCTGATATGAGAGCTGGGAAATTAATTTTCTCCTGCCTAATTTACATTCATACAGAACAAAGGAATTGAGGAGCAACAAGGTTTTTCATCACAATCTGCAGCATTTCCATATATTTGACTTTGAGCAACGTTGTTTCCGTATCAGCTGCGTTTATGATTTAATCTTGTTTTGCGCTGCTAATGGAAGGCAAATGCAAAACCATGATTATGATAATAAGGAAGGGTAGCATTTTCAGTCTTATAGTCACATTCTCACAAAGTTTCAAAAGGAGCACAGCGGAAGACTGTCACTAGCAGTGCATACAATCATCTTTTCTTTGTATGTGAGAACAAATGGACACAAATCTTTCTTCATTTAGATAGAATAGGGTTGAGGCAATTAGATTGTACTCCATGGGTCAGAATTGTATAATAAATATATTTCTGTTGTTTGACTAAGTGCAGCCTTTCTTACTAAGGAGCATTTTACAAAGATAAGGTTATTTGGAAGCAGTAGTTGAAAACAGTTACATTGTTAATGTTTTTGCCAGTATATCACCTTCTCAGAGCTGCAATGTCTACCGAGGCAAATTGGGACCACCCACAGTGGCATTTCACTAATGAGACCCGGAGGATGTAACGTTTCAATCTGGAGTGTAGTTGTTTACATACTGAATGTAGATTATTGGACATTTAATTAATATCTATGTATAAAAAAAATATACAGTATGCACTATAGTTGATAACAATTGTGGAATTTCAGTTGTATTGGTGTGACGACACACACACACACACACACACACACACACACACACACTGTGTTTTGTCAAGAAGTTGCTTCATATCAAAAGACTAACAGTGAGAGGTGATGACTCATGCCTTGGGGGTGGAGGAGAATAAAGGGGTTTGAAAGGGTTTTTACCCTCCAGCACCTTTATACTTTGATGTACTGTACATGTAGGCCATGAACAGGTGAATTATGGAGGCAGAGGCCCACGTTGAGGGATGAAAACATGGGTTTGGCCAGAGGCTCTAAAGCTTGTTTCTTCAAGAACCCAGTCTCCCAAAGCAAGAACTGTATACAACGCGGGGTATTTTTACGGCATTAACACTACTGACATTGGAAGGACACATTTTGGATGATTTGGATGGTTTTCTCCATTGAGCCCCGTTACCATTATAATCTGTGGAATCTGGACAGCGGAGATGGCCAGAACTCTGGAATTCCCCTTTTAGATTAGCTGTCGGTGTACAGTACACATTGTTTACACATACACACAGTATTAAACGGCTGTCGTGATCCAGTGGGGGCATTTGTGTGCTGCTTGCCAAGTGTACCACGTGCTGTCACTCTGCCGTCACCTACGCCTGTGACTTGTCTGTTGCACCTGCTACGCATTACTGATGCTGTACACGGCTCCGTATCTGGCGGCCCCGCCACAGCTCCTGTCTCTGTGTTGCTTCGTGCAAATGTTTTCCATTGAATCATACATTAGACATGAAAGTCAAGAGAGATGGAGGGTGGAGAGAGTGATGGAGGAGAACAAGAGTCTGGGAGGTGCACTGGTGGCTTGATAGATTTTCATCATTAATACTGATTACTTTGCCATATACCTTCTTATCATGAACTCTAATTATATTGATTTAAGTCGTTAGTCTACTATTTTGGTAGAGTTCTGTGTGTGTGTGTGTGTGCATATTACGTGGAATTAACCAAGCTGCGTAAGGGCCTGTCAGAGGTCTTGTCCTGTAATTAAACACAGTGTGGCAGCAGCATGTCTCCCATTAGGCCTTCACTGTCACATCCCAGCCATGTGACATGTGACTGCCTTGGCCTGGTTTTAGTATAATGATATAATTTCACAGATAGGGTGTTCACGTCACTTTGCACTGGTGAACAGCAACGAAATGAAAGGCATTTATATCTGTGTGACCCCCACCCCCCAGAAGTGTCAGTGGGAGCTCAATCCAAAAAATCTTTCAATGAATGCTTTTTTTTATGCTAGTAAAATATGTGGTTTATGGCTTGTGACCATCTCCCCTGAAGTAGACCCTCACTCATGTTCACACGTGCTTGCATGCACAAGTGATGGTCTTCTTGGGGGTCATAGGTCATAAAGTTTGAGAACAATTGTGTTATGTAATGTGCTGTGATTTGCTGGGTGGGGGGAAACGTCTCCAGAATGTAATGCAGGCCACTCTCCTATTCCCTCCACCCATTCTGTCTTGAGCCACACTCTTGTCAATGAGACACTGACATTGCTGTCTCAGTTGAATGCATTAAAGGGAGAAAAAAAAACGACACCATTTCTAATCCGATTTTGCCGTTCCTGCCTGCCAAGCTTTGTGCACATACCTCCCCAAGTCAATCTCCTACTTTTCATTATCCTTCTCCTTTCTGGTCTTTTAGTCAGCCTGTCGTGTTCCCTCACTATGGAGCGCATGCTGTCTCCAGTCTCTTGCTAGTGTTACCAAGGGCTCTGGAGTAGCTGTTATACAGGAGGGTTATTAGCACACAGGACATGATGACATGAACACTACATCACTTATATAACATTTGTAACGGCCTCTTTTGCCACACTATTGGGATTATAGTGCTGCACAACTAATTGTCAGAACATCAATCAGTTTAGCAGTTTCTAATTGCAGAATGTTCCCATATGTAAACAGTGAATGCCCCTATAGACAGTACTGTTGCATTAAATGATCACTTTGAGTTGAGTGTGGTTAAATACAGTGTGTTATGTAGTGAAGAATGACACTATTGCTGATTAGACTGAGTGTCCTCTGGGAGGCCCTCTTATCCCATGTGGCTCAAAATCCGATCTAGCATCAATCAGCTACACTAAAATCACTGTAGGTGTACTTTGTTTACTACATGTAATTGTATTTTTTTTGTGTTAAAAGCCACTTTTGCAAAAAAGTTGAATGTCTGTTCTAATTGGTCAGTAGCATTCAAATGCATCACTTTTATAAGTGATGCCTATTACCTACTAAATGCCTGCCATTTCTTCTACTGCTTCTTGAATACCAATTGTCATTGGCAGACTAATGCAACTATTGCAATATTAATGAAGTAATTGGAACTAATAATTCCTATAACTAGAACTGGGAATCAGTTATAGTTATAGGTTGGTTATATCAGTTGGTTTTATCTGAGGAATTGTGATTGATCCATATATTTGAATGATGTGTTCACAGGTTATTTGTGCTATTCCAATTATTTTCCTTGGTGACTAATCCCAAATGGTGTTTAATCATCAAGCACTTGCATTGAGTGGCTTGAAGAAATGCCCTTGCTATAGAGGTTTACTACGCTATTTATTTATTTATTTATTTATTGTTTCACATTGACTGTCACAATGTAATGTGTGGAAATATGTGCATAGATAAATTTGTGATCTCTGAATTTCCCTGAAACACTCAATGCCATCCTGTTTTGTTTCCTGTTCAAGCCAGTCAAGTATATTGACTGGCATCATTCAGGTAGGCTACTGCAACCATAACCCCATCACCTCCAAAGAGGTAAAACACGTGGGCTAGGCCTGTTCTACATGTTGTTATATAAAGCACAGGGCCACTTCTATGATGCTGTTGTATTTGGATTGCCCTTCCTAATGCAGGAGTCAATGCCACTCAGGAAGTCTGGCCTTTTGAAATGTCAGTCGTTTCAGAGACAATCTATTTTGACAGAGGACATTTCCATTTGCTTTTTCTCCTTTCCGTTTTTTTGAAGTGCCCTCAATTTTACTCATCTTTACTGTATACAATTTATTCTAGATTAACAGATTTTACTGTCAGCAGTATCAAAAGGCCCCTCTTGATTCTTATACAGGTCACAGAGAACAACTATTGCAAGATCTCTGTTCTCCAGCCAATGGGAACCAGTCAATCTGATTTAAGTTTCATGCACTTGACCTTAACACCAACCTTTTAAACACTCAGATGGAAGTGCTTTGCTTTCACAAAGGTCACTCCCACATATTTCTTCAGTTCCCATCAGTACAGTGCTTGGCGGAGGAAATTTAAAGGGTAAACCAGTTAACTTATGCTCAGTGCCTACAGCATGAATCTATTCCTGGACATATTTAGCCTTGATATTCTTCTGTTATGGAGCAGATTGACAGTTTGTGAAAGCTTTCCTAAACACGTGATATTTATAGAGGTGGTTGTGACAATACAGTTTTGTTTATGTGAGTGATCTTTCATTGGACCCCTGTGTGATTACTGTATGTCCTCCGGATTATTATTTCACAGTATACAGCCTTGTTCTATATTCTTCTGCAGAGGCTGATTGTTAATAGATAGTACTATTATGCCCACCCAAACTGAGTGACGCGTAGCTCTCATGTTGACTCCCTAGTACAGTAGCACAGCTATTGTGGCTCATCCACCAACCAGGGGTCTGTGTCATTTAAATATATGACCCATCTTGCCATCTCACCATAGCATCAGTGTAGGTTTTGTTGTAAAAGTATTTTTGTTTCTGACCAAAATCAATCAATCATGGTATTAATCAATTAGTTTCCTGCAGTGGACAGGCCACATTGCCAACAATAAGCACAGTATATATAATGCAAAGACTTTGGAAAATGAAAGGATCTACCAGACAATTTCAATTTATTTGAATAAAAGTTTTGGATGATTTGTAGATGCCGGGTCTACAAAACGGCATCTACAAAAGTAGGCTACTGGTAGAATATGGTTACAGTGCAATATACTATATTTCAGCCTATTCAATTTTAATTGCCAAAAATCTAAACAAAAAATGTTCACTCACTTTGAATTTGATGCCTGCAACTAAGCTGGGACAGGGGCATGTTTACCACTGTGTTACATCACCTTTCCTTTTAACAACACTCTTTGGGAACTGAGGACACTAAATGTTGAAGCATTGTAGGTGGAATTCTTTCCGATTCTTGCTTGATGTACAACTTCAATTGCTCAACAGGCCGGGGTCTCAGTTGTCGTATTTTGCGCTTCACAATGCGCCACACGTTTTAAATGGGAGACAGGTCTGGACTGCAGGCAGGCCAGTCTAGTACTCGCACTCTTGCTGAAACAAGCAGGGACGTCCCTGAAGAAGACATTGCTTGGATGGCAGCATATGTTTTGCTCCAAAACCTGTATGTAACTTTCAGCATTAATGGTGCCTTCACAGATGTGCAAATTACCAATGCCATGGGCACTAACACACCCACATAGCATCACAGATGCTGGCTTTTGAACTTTGTGCTGATAACAATCCGGATGGTGCTTTTCCTCTTTGGCCCGGAGGACACAACGTCCATAATTTCCAAAAACAATTAGAAATGTGGACTTGTCAGACCACAGCACACTTTTACACTTTGCGTCAGTCCATTTCAGATGAGCTCGGGCTCAGAGAAGCCGGCGGCGTTTCTGGGTGTTGTTGACATATGGCTTTCGCTTTGCATGGTAGAGTTTTAACTTGCACTGGTAGATGTAGCGGGCATTCAATGTTGGTTTTCGGCCTTGCCACATACGTGCAGATATTTCTCCATATTCTCTGAATCTTTTGATGATATTAGGGACTGTAGATTATGAAATCCCTAAATTCCTTGCAATTCTACATTGAGAAACGTTGTTCTTAAACTGTTGGGCTATTCGCTCATGCAGTTGTTCACACAGTGGTGAACCTCGCCCTATCCTTGCTTGTGAATGGCTGAGCCTTTCAGGATATGCCTTTTATACCCAATCATGAGACTCACCTGTTTCCAATTAACCTGTTCACCTGTGGAATGTTCCAAACAGGTGTTTTTTGAGCATTCCTCAACTTTCCCAGTCTTTGGGAAAGTTTTTTTTGTTGCCCCTGTCCCATCTTTTTTGGAACATGTTGCAGGGATCAAATTCAAAGTGAGGGATTTGCAAAAAACAATAAAAAATGTATCAGTTTGAACATTAAATATCTTGTATTTGTAGTGTATTCAATTGAATATAAGTTGAAAAGGATTTGCAAATTGTATTGTTTTTATTTACGTTTTACACAATGTCCAAACTTAATTGGGGTTGTATTTGAGAGTTTCACTTTCTTTGATCTTCTTTTTTTTATTTTTATTAAAGTTTTATTTTTTACTTCCATAATTTTAGTAGCTAGAAACACCCCTACCTTAATGTTTTGCATCACAATGAAACCTCGACCAGTGAGACAGAGATTTGGCACTAATTGAGAGTGCTTAATTGGCAAAACATAGGTGTGTTTAGCACCTATATGGAAAATGGGAATATTAAAAAAGATTGTTAATCAGTATCCAACAACTTACAGATGGAAAAGATTGGCACACATATGCAGGCAAACACACACACTTTAATCGTTTGACAGTTCACCTGTAATGATCCTTTTAATATTAATAAATATGTATAGAACATTAAAAAAAACAAATGTGTGTGTATATGTATATATATGTGTGTGTGTGTGTGTATATATGTGTGTGTGTGTAT
>JAODUG010017609.1:0-22587 GCA_027564795.1 Aphredoderus sayanus
CACAGATATATATATATATATATATATATATATATATATATATATATATATATATATATATTTCCTTCTCACTGTGACCCCCATCCCCTCAACCCACCTCGCTATCGGCTGGAGAAATGCTCAAATAATGAGACAGGGTAGGGTTTTATGACTTTGGCGAACTCCATTTGACCTTTTCAGTAAAGATAGATTGACGGTGTTGTGTGGTGGCTAAAAAGACGAGTGAATTAACACAGAGGGAGACATCCTTTAAGGCCAGTCACGGGCGCAAAAGGTTATCTTTGTCACGTTCCATTACAATTTCACAAGATCTGGAGTTTTGTTTTAGAATGACAGATAGTTGTGGATGTCCGTCACACCTGGGTCTATAGAGTATTAGTGCAGAATAAAAACATATCACAATTGGTTTTGAAGGGACATTAACTTTAGATCACGTTTACATAACGATTCATTTTCACAATTATATTTCACACATTTAAATAATGTTCTGTTATACTGTGAGGCCTGTACAGAAAAAGTGCCTCAATGCAAATCTGATTTCCTGTAGGTTTTCTATTCTATTCATATATTTCATGGTGAGGAAGTAATTACCTAACTACTATTCTGTAGTATTTGTGTTTACTCATAGAGAAACAGAGTTTAACACTACTGGTTTCCCGTTGTCGCTACTATGCAAGGGGATTCTGTGTTTTAAATAGTTTTTAGTCAAACAAAACAACACAATTGTTATGATTGACAGGGAAATATCAGTATTTTTAGAACTTTGATATTTTTAATGCCATGTCATGTCAGCTACAGTTCACACCGTAATGACCGTACAAGCCCTGTCTGCTTAAACTTCTGCTTAAAGCTCGCAGAAGTCTAAATAAATTTCCAGTCGCTGTAGTGGCACTTTAAACCGTCGTTGCTTAAGAAGTATGAAATAATGAATTTTGGAAATATTATAAATGTAATAATTTTTATTAATACACAGGTTTCTCATTTAATTTCATTGTATAAGACATACAATGAAATTAAATGAGCTCTTGTTGGTGAATATTATGTACAGGAAGCCTATTTATGGTATGTGTCACGCCGGCGTCCCACGGCGGGGCGGGGCCTTCCGAGCGGGCGTGCTCCCGCATGCCTTCTCCAGAGTACTGAGCACCTGTCTGTGATAGGTGGCAACCAGGGCCTCCCCATACCTGTGCCCTGTTAGTGATTACTCCCCTTGTCTATATATTCAGTTCTGTTTCTGTTCCCCATTGTGGGTTATTGTTTGTTACTGGTTGTATACCTCTATGTCATTTAGCTGTTTTGAATTACATTTATTGTATCACTTGAACATTGTATGCCTTCCTGAGCGTAACAGTGTGCTCGATCTTGCC
The DNA here is from genome assembly GCA_027564795.1 of Aphredoderus sayanus. Classification (NCBI taxonomy): domain Eukaryota; kingdom Metazoa; phylum Chordata; class Actinopteri; order Percopsiformes; family Aphredoderidae; genus Aphredoderus; species Aphredoderus sayanus. The sequence goes on from JAODUG010017609.1 coordinate 1,368, forward strand.
TCATAAAATGCGCTAAGCTCCTTGCATACTCTGCAAATCAGTCTGGAATCCCTCCATTCAAAATTGTTTGGGTCTAGTTAATAAATCTGGCCCAAACAGGTCCACTTAATTGACAATTAATTTATTCTTAAAAAATTATTAGATTAGATTATTAAGTACAATCACAGATGTATGTTTACTGAAAGATTTTAGAACTCCATTATATTTACTACATTTTACTTTCTGTTACATTAGTAAGTGGATGTGTTTTACAGGTGGATGAGTTCTACAGGTTTGTTAAGAGATTTTAATTAATTTGACACAGGTGTGTCACAACTTTCATATTACAGTTTTTTTTAATGCATAAGCACGATTTTGAAAACAGGGCTCATTTTGTCAAAACACTACACACAATTCACACAACCAATCACAGAAGTAAGAGAACACGTCAGATTGTTTGCAAAATGAAACACTTATTTCAAAAAGATACAATCATTTAAAAAAAAAAAATCACCGTATTGTACACACATGGATGATATGATCTGATTATGTTTTTTTATGTTTTTTATCTTTTCCAATTATATATTCTAGGTTAGAGTTTTTTCACAGAGATATTGTTAGAGTAAAGTACATGAAGCTATTGATCAAACACAACACACAATGATGAAAGACATTTTCACGTTATATTTTGTACATTTTGCACTTACATTACATGTACTGTATACTGTAAATAGAATACTGTAAACAGCAAATACATTTGTGGATGAATTTGTCGGGGGGGGGCGAGGACAGGGAGACCCCAAAGTGTCACAGGCAAAAGCGTACTGATTTATTATAGGATATTTGATATAGGATATGCAACCAGCTAGGTAGTACTGGGCAGACTTGCAGGGTGTGGTAGCGTGCGGGGCCGCCAGATGGTGGTTGAGCCGTATTCCCTGTCCGAGACTGGGTTGAGCCAGGCATGCGGCGAGCACTAGGCCGGACAGGCAGAATAACAAACAGGTCTCCCGACGGGGATCAAGGCAGGTGAAGCAGGTCCAGGACCGGGTTGGTAGGGCTGGCGAAAGGAACAACAAATAAATAAACAAATGTTCAAGGCAGCAAGAAAATAACAAATTCTGATCGAATAAATAGAAATTCAGCTAGAGCGGTTTGCCAGCCTTTGCCTCCTGATGCTAGCGCAGAGCAGCGCAGAGCAGCGCCGAGCAGTGCCGAGCGGGCCCTCCTCCAGGTCCTCCTGCAACGACGGACGTAGGCCTGAACCATCGACACGGCTACCTCCGTCTCCTGAGTTGGAAAAAGGGAGAGCTGGTAGCCGAGTGAACAGAAAAAAAGGCGATGTGCCCAGAGAGGCGTTGGTAAGGGTGTTGTTGGCATACTCCACCCAGGACAACTGGGTGCTCCAAGTAAACGGGTTGGCGGAAAGGATGCAGCAAAGCGCGGCCTCCAGTTCCTGATTTACTCTCTCTGTCTGGCCATTCGTTTGGGGGTGATACCCTGAGGAGAGACTGACTGTGGCCCCCATGGCAGTACAGAATGCCTTCCCGGTCCCCGATCTGACATTATGTCCGCTGGTATGCCATGGAGGCGAAACACAAGGACTACCAGAAGGTCCGCTGTCTCCTGAGCCAAATGGAGCTTGGGCAGCGCGACGAAGTGGACTGTTTTGGAGAACCGTTCTACAATGGTAAGGACAACCGTGTGCCCCTGCAAAGGTGGGAGACCAGTGACAAAATCCAAGGCTATATGTGACCATGGTCATCTGGGGACAGGTAGGGGGCGAAGAAGACCGGGACTGGGTTTGTTGGATGTCTTGTTTCGAGTGCAGGTGGTACAGGCTGCGACGAAGGAGCGAGTGTTGGTCCTCATCGTGGGCAACCAGAAGCGTTCTTCGAGGAAGGCGAGCATCCTGTTGGCTCCCGGATGACAGGTATGGCAGGTGAAGCGTGATGTGTGGCCCCACTGGAGAACTTGGTGTTGAAAGCTGTCTTCCACTCATCTCCCTCGCGTATGCGGACAAGGGACAAGGTGGTAGGCATTACAAAGATCCAATTTTGTAAAGATGGTGGCGCCGTGAAGCGGACAAAAAGCCAAACTGATTAAGCAGGGGCAGAGGGTACTTGTTTTTGACGGTAATGTTGTTTAACCCGCGGTAGTTAATGCACGGCCTTAAAGATCCGTCTTTCTTGCTCACAAAGAAGGAGCCTGCCCCCACAGGGGATGAAAAGAAGCGGATTAGACCTGCGTCAAGAGATTCCTGAATATATTTCTCCATGGCCTCCGATTCCGGCTTGGCGATGTTAGAGTGCTAGAGAGACGGCTGCTGGATGGGGGAGCGTCAGGCAGGAGGTTGATGGCAGGAGGTTGATGGCGCAGTCATAGGGATGGTGAAGTGGCAGAGATCGGGCCTGGCGAGAGCTGAAGACTGGCTAGATTATGGTAGTGTGTAGGGACCGTCGATAGATCTGGGAGGTCAGATGGTGTCGGTGACACCGACTGAGCTGGAATTAACGCCAATTGTAGACAGGTAGCTAGGCAGGCAGGGCTCCAGGACACAATGTCACCCGACACCCAGTCTATTTTAGGATTGTGGCGTCTGAGCCACGGATAGCCTAGCAAGAGAGTAAGGACATTCAATAAGGAATAAGCTTATGGTCTCACTGTGGTTCCCGGAGACGACTAACGTCATAGGGACAGTTCTGTGCTCGATCCGAGCTAGACGCTGACCGGTTACCGTCTTAGGCACCAAAGGGATTGCCAACAACTCTATTGTAATCCCCAATCATCGGGCTGTCTGGCTATCGATAAAACTCTCGTGGAAATGCATTACAGTATTTTACAATTTCTTACACACTAAAATGTTATATAACACATAGTTAGTGAAACCTTACACTTAGGGAGCAAAACTACAGTCCAGATCTGCACAACTATAAGCACATTCTCAACCTCACACCTTTTGCAAAACACTAGACACAGTGATTTGTAATATACTAAACCCACACAGGCTATATTAGACACAGAAATCTAACACAATGTCTCTTCTTTGCAATTTCACTGCCTTCAAAAGTACCACACCTATGAAACAATTGATCAAACACAGCCATTCAGATGTACAGACACTTGGGTGCTTAACTCTAAATTCACCAGTCAGTCATACGCATTATAAAAAGGCAACAGGTGAGTTTGCATGCTGCAACAGAAAAGGAAGGCAACATTGCAGTACAGTAAGATGAAAAAATATATAGAATTGGCCACAGCTATTTTGAATGTCCAAGGCCAACATGATGGTAAAATCACTATGTATTGCAATCATGCAGAATAGGGCCCTAAACCACCATACCAAGTTTCTTACAACAGGTCCAAATATATCTGAATATGTGGACCACCACATATTCTCCCTACTTAACTGTAACCTCATTGAGCATGGCATGGCAGTGGTAGGTTTACGGCAGAATCAAGCCATGGCTAAGGCATACGACCAAACTGATGCAGAGTCTATGCAAGGATGGATTCACTATCCAAGAAGATTCTTTCCGCATTGTCTTGTGAGACCTTTGATGTGGACTAAGAGCTACAGTAAGGTCAAATCAAAGTTGGTGAAGAGATGATGCTTTGGGTGTTTTTTTGTACTGTAATTCATTCTTTCTTTTTTGATCCACAAATGTTTCTGCTGTGTTTACAGTGTTCTATTTACAATATACAGTACATATGGACTGTTCTATGTAATGTAAGTGCAAAATGTAACGTGAAAATGCATGAATTGACAGAAAAATACAGCTTCATGTAATTTACTCTGGGGGATATATCTGGGGGAAAAAAATAAAACCTAGAGTATATAATTGGAAAAGTAGAAATGCTAAACGTGTTTTAGATTGATCACCATAATGTTCAAATGGTTCAAACATACTCAGATCATATGAACCATGTGTGTACAATACGGTGACAAAATTGTTTTTTTATAAATTATAGTCTTTTAGAAATAAGTGTTTTAATTTCCAAACAATCTGACGTGTTCTGCTACTTGTGTGTATTGTGTGTAGTGTTTTAACAAAATGAGCCCTGATTTCAAAATCGTGCTTATGCATTAAAAAAAACTGTAATTGGCATTCATGTTTGAGAGAAGTAATATTGGATTGAACTTTAAGGTTAAAGCGGTCATTCCATGCCAATTTTTTACATGTTGAGGTCTCAATGCAATGTATTTCTCATGAAAATACCACATAGAGTATATGGAATAGCACCATGTTTTAAACCTGTACTCAGATAATAGTTGCTTTCAATGAATGTTACTTTATATACAACGAGCCACTGCTCACCCCGCCCCCTCATCGATATAGTGTTAAGTGTTAAGACCTGTTGTTTGCTTCAGATCGTCATAGCAGCAGTGGTCACACAGCACCAGGATGTGTAGGGACAGTTGGTACAATGGAACCGGGACAGGGGTGTGACGTGTTGATAACCAGCCATATGTATCCACAAGAACATTTATTTCATGAATGAAGGTTAGTTTATACATGAAAGCGCACCCGTCCTTGCCCGCTACAGTACTGTAGGATTATGAGGAAGATTAGCCTATGGCTACTGCAAGAAGTATTGGCCAACATACTGTAACACAAATACACAAATAGAGATTTCAGTTAAACAATAAACATTAAAGATATGTATTTGCTATTATCATGGACATAAAGTTATACTATATGTTTTTGCATGATATGACAATGGATGGCAGTCAGCTTTTGTCAAGGGATAACTTGTCAACACAAGAGGCTAAATTGGGATGTAGGATGGTCTAGTGGTCTGGGTGTTTGACTCCCAGCTGGAAGGTTGTCGGTTCAAGCCCTGGAGCTGGACTACCTGCAAGCATCCTTCGGCAAGATGTCTAACCCCAATTGCTCCCAGTGGTTAGGTGCTCCTTGCATGGCTTGCATCTCTATTGGTTTGTGAATGTCCAAGTATATGACAAATGTTCTACATGTAAGTTGCTTTGAATGAAAGTGTCTGCCAAACACTGTAAATTAAGTGGACTGTTTTTAATCAGTTTACTGTTACTGAACAATATCCTACATTAATAAATTATTTTTGTGCATGTCACACTGTTGATATGCTATAGCTGACTGTTGCAGACAATCTAGATGACTTAAATTGTATAAGCTGTGGTAGACTAACAGTTTTCAAAAGATACTATAGGTTTTTAGATTGGGTAGTCTGTACATTTAACATTTAACTTTTACTTACGGTTTGCGTATTTGCAATCGACTTGAGTTCCTTGTAGGTTGTATAACCTTTTTGCTGAATACTACAGTAAATGGCTATGGGCTATACTTTAGTTGCTGCCCCATATGTTTGACTGGGTTTCTATAATTTGATACTGAATGTCAGAATATTCTAAATAAAATCAAATAGCCTTTTGAAATAGGAAATCCAGAATTTACAGGCATGTATGCATGTATGTGCATTCAAAATTTCAAGGACATGGCAACAAAAAGGGAAAAACAGAAGATGGGGCCAAGAGAGAGAGAGGACTAATTATTTGAAGCAGGTGTGGTATAATGTGTGATAAACAAAACAGGCATGAGCGGTATCAGTACAAAGCGTATAAAGATAGATGTGTCAAACAATACTGTGTGCCAAGATCTCCGCTGTTGTCTTTTGATCGTTATGACAGTTGTGATAATTACCAAAAGCTAAGAGGAATATATTTACAACAAATCACAGCACCTTGAGTCGTTGACAACTTGCATGAGAGTTTTGTAAACCTTTACTACCAGTGTGAGAATAAAAACAATACGTTTACCTGTCAGAATGCCTCGCCGACTCATTTTTCTGTTCTGTTTAATGCATGTTTGCTTATGTTTTTAATTATGATCCAACTTCTGCAGCAGGAACAATTACACTTTGTATCACTCTATCTTCTACTAATGGCATTTTTTGTATTAGCTATTATTAGTAGGATTTTATTTTATTTTATTCGTTTCATAAGGGAGGATTTCTCTCTCTGGCTTCATTGTTTTCAGCCAGGGTCAGCCAGCTGAGTGTTAGACCATGAGAAGGTTAACTGTCTGTCAAAGACACCATGGCAGGCATGGCCAGAGAGGGCTCTTTGGTGTAAAGCACAGCATTATAGCATAGAGAAGGGTAATGGGCCTTATCGTAACCCTAAAGGCCAAAGTACACTTTCCTTGTCCGCTGAATGCCCATCTCAGTGCAGCTGCAAGAGTCCAAAATAAATTACACTTTGTAGACAGAGTGCTCATCTGCGCTGCGTTGCGGAAAGAGTTCTTTATGCTCCTGAATACTTTCTGTAACCATACATTCTCCTACATATTGTACTTACTGTAAGTCACTGGATACATTTTACCTGAATTGTTAAATACTGTAGGTTCATTATTAGTCTCCTGCGAAGGACAAATATGACCAATCTTTGATTTATTTGAAAGTACACATGTTTACTGGATATAAAGTTATTTCAGAAAGTACATACAGTATACAGTACATTGTACTTCCTGATGGTTCAGCAAACTAACCTTCTGGACTGCTGGTCCAGAATGATTGGAGATCAGACCATCATTACCTGGTGAATGGGACATTGAATAGACCCACACATATGAACACACAAAGTATATAATTATCAATTCTAAATAATCAGAATGCACAAGACCCTGCATGCACACATTAACCCTGTACTCCTCCGCCACACACATGCACGCACACACTCACGCACGCACGTGCACGCACAAAAGCATGTACTAATCTGTATATCTAACAAAGACAGGTATGTTAGATTATATTAGATTAAACCAGCATCCTTAATTAATGCACCTTTGTGCATTAATAGGCGTGTGAATAGGCGTGGCTTATTCAGCGATACTGAGCGCCACACTATTTTTGAACAACAAAATTTTTTTTGAAATATTGCATCTGAAACACAAGGAATAAATGTTTTATAGACTTTTACCTGCACTGGACTTCCCTCCTGGGCTTCTGTAGCTTTTTTATTGCAGTCAACTACCTCACACCCATTCACACTTCTGCTCTCTCCTTCTCTTTCTACCCCCACCCCCCCCCCACCCTCTCTCACGAAAGGTGCTGATCAATTCACAGGCTCAGCGGGAGGTGCGAGACTCAACCCCCCCAAATCCCCTCATCCTTCACTTTTGGCGAAGAGGTTATGGTGGAGGAATAAGGATTGGAGGTGTACCCCACACCCATCCTATCTTATCACCCTCCAGGGCTTGTCCGAGGGTGCGTGTGTGTGTGTGTGTGTGTGTGTGTGTGTTTGGGGGGGCATCAGACAATGATCTCTCTCCGCCATTAGCACACGTGGCAAACAGGCGCCACTGAAAACTACTGGGACAAAGAGAGACACAGAGACAGACAGAGTGAAGTGGGTTTATGTGAGTCTCTTGGCAGAGCTGCTGACCTGCTGGCCTCTGGCTCAACGTGACAATTGACTGGCTGGGATCTTCCATACAGTACTTCCATGTCTGTTATTATATGTCTCTGGTGTATGTGTGTGTGTATGTCAGTGTGTCTTTATCTGTAGGTGCATATGTATCTATATGATTCTGCTACTTCACAAGTGTCTGAAAAATATTCTAAATCTTTCAGTATTCACAATTCTTAAATTAATGTATTTGGAGAATATCGCATTTACAATGTCTATATGTACTGCCTACAGGTATATGAATATTGATGTGTGTGTGTGTGTGTGTGAGTGTCTGTATAGAAGATAGAAATTGTGTGTGTGCACAGGCTAGGTGCACATGCACATGCACATGTTTGTGTGTGTGTGTGTGTGTGTGTGTGTAGAATAGATGTGCTGTGACAACGTTCTCACCACAGAAGGCAGATGTTGATCACATCTGCACTCTAGGCGTGTGATCTGATATTTGTGAGTGTCAGATATTGAAGCACTTATTATAGAGAAAATAATGTCAAGTATAACAAGCTCCACTGCTTTTAGTATTAATTAAAATGTACAGATAATTAAAATTATAATTATAGCACCTCAGATGGCACATAGTGTTGAACTGAACTGTATTTGTTTACATACATTATTCCATATTATTGTATTTATAAAATGACAGTATTAAGCATATGTCTATATATTTGTATTTTTTTGACTAGAGCACCTATAGTATGTTACACCAACATATAAGGGTCAGAATATCATCATCTAAATGTGGTATGCTATGTGTGCATGTGCTTGTCTTCTATTTAAATGCTTATTGTTGCTATAGAACTTTGTTACTCCATCTCTATACTTATGCAACAAAGATGGAGTGGCATAGTTGAGTGGATTGGACGGTTTATATATTTTTTATCTAATGTCACATCAATATCCAATATTTACAACAACAACATCATCAAATCAATCATACATCAGTCATACTATGTTTCATATTGAGTTAAAATTAAATGAGCCTTTTTGTACATTTAGCAGTTTGTACATTTATCATTTAGCCTGTGTGTGTGATTTGAACAATTGTTACCCTGTCCTTGACATCTCCCCTCTGTATTAAATGCAGTTCTTCTGAACGCCAGTAGAAGGCGCAAATGATTAAGCATTCATTTTCTCAATTCACAATCTGGGCCAACAATGTCTACAGAGATCGTTTCATTGCATATGATACTGATAGATTTCGATATTCCCATTGAATGTTATGCCTATGTATGTCATTATCACTGCCACAGTCCTCATAATTAGTCAAAGGTTAAAACTATTTCACAATTAGTATAATGTTCCATAGAGCTGTTGAAGTGGCTCCATGCAGTAGGCTTATTTAAATATTCATTTATACTACCAGCCATAAAATAAACTTCATAACTTTCGTTTATAAGTTTCGCAGAATCTAATAAAAATAAACATATTCAGCATTGAAAAACATTACAAATATTAATGGGGAAGTGGACAACATTCATCTGACATTAAAATGAACCGAATAAATGTTTTATACAAAATGCTAATGGTATGAACATTAAAAATACAACATAAAAGGTACGTATCTAAATTACTACATTTGACACAGATATAATGCTTTTTGGTCCAAACAGTACTAATTTGTACCTAGAATTATCTCTAAGAAACACACATTTGACACTTCTCAAAGCCTCGAGAAGACAGGATGCAGAGTCCCCGCTATGACCGGCCTCGGCAGATCCCAACACGTATAGGCGTGAGCTGTGGACTTGGAAAAGATTTGACCTCAGTTTGACTCTTAAACCGCAGAGATGCCAGTTGCCCCCGAGCTCGTAATGCGCCCAGATACCCCATTTATTGGCAATCATGGGACAACTAGACCAATAACTGTTATCTTAGAGGTGTCTAGTCTAAATGTGAAACATTATTCATTACATATTCTTTTACTGGTAGATTTGTTTATATTTATTTAAGTTTTAACTTATCTAATAGGCGAAGCTAAATAACACATAAATCATAGATACCACAGATTTCTGGACAATTATTGTCAAGATCAAATCGAATTCTGTATTTTAAAACTATCGTAATCACTTCCATTATTTAATACGCCTAATATAATTTCATTTCAAAACAATACACTCCAGGTCGTCTAACAATGTATTGAAATTGTTTGCTAGTCACTGCTTCTTGTCACGTTTGCTGAAAGTTATAATAGTGAATTTATTTAAACGAAAAGCATGCCGTCATATAGTTGCTGTAGTTGCTTTATTGTGGACGACTTTTTCGTAACAATTTAGTATGATTATATTAAGAAAATAATGTTATTTATATTTTGCGTTTACTAGAATTTAGAAATGATGATAGTGGCATTTTAAATAAACATATTGTATCATAAACGTTAAGACATTTCACAAAACCCCTATGATTATAATGGCTTAGATATAATTGCATGCACCGTTCCAAAACTGAGAGTTACTCACCTAAAATTAAAAACAAAAACAAAAAATAAACAAAAACAAAACTCCTTTTATCAATATGGACAAGCAGGTTAAAAGCCAACGTTAGACTGTATTCCCCTGTTATTGTTTTATCGGCGTGAATTCCGTACGCTTATGTGGCGTTCCCATCCTGACGCCTTTTGAGACCAGCGCTGCACAGCCCATGGGGGAATTTGCGAGTAATTTCATGCCTGTAAATTTGGCCGTCGGGTCCCGGCGGCGCTCGGTTGGTACTGTACCACGGGAATGGCCGGATGTGTGAAGCAAGCATTATCTGTTATGACACTGTTGCTGCAACGGGCGCATGATCGATGACGGACGCACTCCTTGCAGACTCCACACACCCTGTCACAGAATCTCCGGGGCTTTTGGAGTAACATGGTTAGCGACGGGGTTATTTATTATGCCTACTTTTCTCTGTTTGTCAGTGGAGGGACGGTATGAGCGTTAAAGATGACGAACCTTGTAACAGAAATTTCAAAAATGTCTATTTTGTCAAGTAAATAACCCATCAACGTTGAGATATCTTAATTATGTTCATTGGACTGCTCAGAAGTTTAATTTTTAATATTGTGCACATGGTATTCACAATCTACCATCCTATGAACGTTTGATAGAATGTCAATTGATGTTGGAATAGCCTTGTTTCTGGTCATATAGAGAGAAGTTGCTTAAATTGAGAGTATGGTGTGAATGTGGTTATAAGATTTAAAGTAAACAAAAATAACAGATTATATTCTTGATAGAAAGAAAGAACGCAAGAAATAATGTTTAATTAGGCTATTTGGTTACCTTGTGACAAAAATGAGAGGAGACTTCAGAAAATAAAATAAATATAGATTTATTAAATTGCCTATGCCGTGTTAAGGCAAATTAGACTGGCATCTGGCAGAAATGCAAATACAGTTTGCTTTTCTTTTCTTTTCTTTTCTTTTCTTTTCTTCTTGCCAGTGTGGCCTACAACCGATCAATCACCTCAGAATCGATCAATTTCAGAGCCAATAGGGGGCTCTCATCTCCGTGCCTTGCTTTCATTGGACAGCAGTGCCAGATTGCGGGAGCGCGCTCTCACTGGAGCGACCCATTCCGATGTGGTACAGGGGTAGCAGAAGCACGTATGAAAAATGCCCTTTTTGTTGTAAAATAAAGTCAGGCACATTTGTCTGCTTTGTCTAAACATGTATTGGAAACCACGGTGCATTAAATAATCATACGTTTTTCATAGTTTTATGAAAGTAATTATTGACAATTATGTCTATAACTATTTAAACAAATATTTTGTTTTGTGGCCTCTCTATTTGGCGATCTGTGTAATCTGGAATTCATTATTTAGGACTGGACACTTATAACATAGACTATAGGCATACGTTTAGCAAAATATCACCATATGCAATTAAACAATTAGCAATGAAAAAGTAGGGTATTAGGTTCATGCATAACCTATATGCCTACGCTCTTCATTCATTTTTCAAAGTGAATGGAGCCTACTGAATACTAGAAACGGGTTTGTTGCATTCTGTGATAAACAGATTGAAATCTTGAAATCAGACACTGGTAGTCTGTATAAGTTATGTGTAGGCTACACGTAGCCTAGCCTATATCCAAGTTGAAATCCCACTGTGTAGGGAAATGTATAAATTGTTTATAAACATTAAAACTTTAACAGCTGCAAGTAGGCCTCTAGCCTAACCTATAACGCATTATTGCAGGTGTCTCGATTGGTTTTATAGTCTAACTCATAAATCAAATTCAAGATTTTGCATGATCACTTATGGTAGACAGTGTTGTGCTTTAAAGCTCGCGCTACGCAGTCTGAACAGCAAGGGTCTTCTCATCGCCCCCTCCTCTCCGAGCGACTTGCTGCAGCCCAACGCGTTGTTGAAGACGCGACCTGTTATGGCCACCACCACTTCCGGGTTTGTGCAGTCTGGTCCAGCTCCAGTTCTTCACCGCTCTCCACACACACTCATTGTAGGCTACACAAGCGGGCAGGCGGTTCACACAGCATCGATCGTGGCTCCTTTAAGAAAGACTAAGCCAGAATTATCACCCTCCTCCTCTTGATCTCCTACAGACGCGTTTGCATAAAATATCAACCCGAGAGCTGAGTGTGATCAAAGAAACGACAGAGCTTGATTTTTCACTGTGATTCCACTATAACATTAGTAGAGGTGTGCGATCTCGTGGAGGCGCGCGCGTCCGGACCATCATTCATCCGCCACTTTGACAAGCCTCGCGGTTTGATTGACAGGCGGAGTGGCGAAAAGCCTCGAGAGTCGCGAGATTTGTTTGAAGGGTATATTTTAATCCTGGTTTCGGTAAAGGGAGACCCCCAAGGACAGCAGAGGAGCGATCCGCAGCGCCTGGGCTTCAGCCGAGCAGAAGGGGGCTGTGGCTTCACCGATCCTCGGGAAGGCGGACGGATTTTGGTTGAACGATCTCCCGTTTTGGAATTTGCGTTTCATTTGGGTCTTCACCCTGGCCTCAGAGGGGATTTATCTAAACTAGAAGGAAGACGAGGGAGTTCGGGAGGGCTATGGCGCAACGGGTACGTAGGCTTTTCCATAAAACAAAAAAGTTTCTATAACACAACGTGTGCTAGAACTCAAGCTCACACGGTAACGTGGCTCGTGACACTCGCTCACGGGCGAAACTTTCTCGTCGTTTTCCTGACACTGGAGAGCTGAGTTTATGTTTTGCTTCTTCGGCCACCGATATTACGCACGCACGGACGCACTTGTTTGTTCGACAAACGGCCAACTATACTGGATTGTGGAAGTGTGATCATATTCACTATTTTTCCGTACAGGTTATGACAGGCCAGTTACTGGAAACAAAATGGGGAGGGCAACGATTCAAAAAATCTCAAAATTTCTTTCAGTCTATTCTAATGCATTCGCCAAGATTCATATTTAATGCAGGCTATTAGAAAAACGTGTGAATGTTTATATTAAACATTTCAAAGTAACCCGAGGCAAACACCCGTTGACTAAGGCAGACATATAGATGGACCTATATTCATTTTGTAATTTAGAGGAAACTTGGAATATTAGCATATTGCCAATGAGGCACTTTTTCGTAACGAGGTGATGACAAATGCTTTGATTCATAGACTCCCAACTAGTCCATACTGGAGGTAGCGGTTTGAGTCTTCACATGGATTGTAAACAAAGTAAAATACAAAGTTGTGTTATGCAGAGACTAGAACAGATATTACTGGTTTCTTTAACATTCTTAAATTACACGCTGTGGTGTTGCACCTTAACGAAATGTTCGTTTATAGCGACAGTTTTTTTTGTCAGTTATTTTTTGTCTTGTTCTTTCTCAATAAACATTACTTTGACACGTTTAAAAAGCACTTTCAAAACAATCAAGATGCTCATTATTTTGTTAAATACAAAAACATTACATAACGTAGGTTAAGCCTACATTTTATGCTTTAAAGGGTAATTAAATATTTATTTATACAAATCAACAGTGTTTAATAACTTTATAATGCGCATGGCGGTTATACAACTGCTCAGTTGCAAGATAATATGTACATTTAACATTTACTTTATACGTATTATTTATTTCAAAAGTTCAAAAAAAATGTGAAAAAAGTTTATTTAGCATACGTTTACTTAAATTGGCATCGCTTTAAAAACACAACACCCTTTTAATTGTTTTTATTATTGTAATCAGCGTTCTAGATCCTACACTCTTATGGACCTCTAAAATTAGTGTAAAACACTAAACACTGCAATTAACCAGATTAGGATATTTGTTGTTTTAAGCCCACACAGACACGAGTGTGTGCGTTTAGAAAATACCAATAATATATGGGCGAAAATAATGATTTTTTTTTTAGAAAGCTATATCATAGAATACATGTACAATTATAAAAATATATTTAAACTAATTAAGATGTAGTCTCTTGAGCAGTATGCGTTTATAGTACGCATATACCTATGCATCACAATAGGTCAAGCCTAGACTAATATCTGGAGCACACTATTTTCCTCTGCTTTAGTACGCTTAAACTTATACACGGGCTTATTAAAATGACCTCCTGTATTCATTGTGGACACCCGTGTGTTGTGTGCAGTACGAAGACCTACACTACGGGATGGACGGTGTTGGGATTCCAACCACCATGTACGGGGATCCGCACGGTGCCCGCTCCATGCAGGCAGTCCATCTGAACCACGGGCCACAGATCCACTCCCATGGGTACTCGCACAGCGCGCACACGAACGCCATGCCGCAGAGCATGGGCTCATCCGTGAACGATGCCCTCAAGAGAGACAAAGACGCTATATACGGGTAGGTGTTTACCGGGGATAACCGGGTGAACGGATATGGTAGTGGGGCACGAGGCCTCGAGGGAGTGGGCGAATCGCTAGAGAGGACACTGCCCACGTGTAGATGCATACGCATATTATTGATATGATATTATATGTCCGTTCTAGTACGAATGCCGATGTAAAAAAATGTGTTGGAATAATGGCAGTTATGAGTGTGAATGTAAACATAGTCTACGGTTTTTATAACTTACTTTTAATAGTTTTTATTTCGGAATTTCAGTATTTTACAACTGCACTTTATAGGCCTGTGTTTTTTGTCAGTAAACAAGATAAATGATTTGCTTCACATGCTTGGCATTTCAGTTAGGACCTTACAAAATCACAATATGGTGAAGCTAGACATCATTATATTAATAATATTAATACATATTAATAATAACAACAATAATTATTATTATTTACAGATATGTTTTTACAGCAGATTATATAATATAAAAAGTTGTTTTGTACTTTCCAATATTTTACAAATATGTTTTTGTTTAGTCGGATTATTGGCTGTAGGTAGTAATGCCTTTATTATTAAGTTAACTTTTTTTAATTAACTCAGTAATGTGCTAGGCTGTGTCCAATTAAAACACGTTCTGTTAAAAAAGCCATACATACATGTCCTATATTAATTTAGAGGAGTTAATTAAAAAGCGTGCCGTTTGCGCGGTGTTTGAGGAAATAATTTGCGACACAGAGCCAAGTTTGAGAGCGCCATGTCACTTAAGCCTTAACAGGCTGTTCTAATGTACGCTACATTTGTTGATTGTTATTAATGTGTTTGTACACAATAACAACATGGAATTTCTATAATTTTAACTGAATGAATTTGAGAGATCTCACTAGTCAAAGGTGCGGGCATGTGTCAAACGCACCCGTAGGACCTATCTGAAGAACTGCAGACGCTTTTATATTATTTCACGTGCATACATACATTTAATCAAAACTTTCTGAGAGCCCGTGCATAATATAACCACAACACATGCTGATAAATTCCCTATGGGCGAGTTGTGTGAGAGCACCATGGCTGCTAAATCTGTCCCGGAGTCGCCCTGACCCCGTGCGCTGTTCTCGCCGTGACATTTGTGTTTTGTGTGTGTGTGTGTGTGTGTGTGTGTGTGTGTGTGTGTTACTTCCCAGACACCCCTTGTTCCCCCTGCTTGCACTGATTTTTGAGAAATGTGAATTAGCGACTTGCACACCCAGAGAGCCCGGGGTAGCGGGAGGAGACGTGTGCTCGTCGGAATCTTTCAATGAAGACATAGCAGTGTTTGCAAAACAGGTCAGGAAAGGGTTTTTTCTAACGCACCAATGACGGTTGAAAAGTAAAGTTACATTTGTTAGACTGATATAGGGTCTCTATTGCAGTATAACAAATGTAACTGTACTTTTCAACTTAATTGTATTTTTTCCCCAAATAACTTGGTCAGAATTTGCCATAGTATAACTATTAGTAAATACTTATACGGTACTTTAAATCATTATGGGTCTACAACATATCATATCTGTTATTTCATGATCAGGTTTGTATGAATCTTTTATTTTTTGTTTTAGATCCGGGCAGAAAAGCCCTTATTTTCATCAAACCCGGAATTGGATAATCTGGTAAGAAGACATAATAGATTAATTTAATTACAGAGTAGTTATTTCCTATATTTTACAGTACATTTGCCTATGAGATTAGGTTTTTGTGGTTTGTCATTATCTTGTGTGTGTGTGTGTGTGTGTGTGTGTGTGTGTGTATGTGTGTTTGGTGGATAGTGGATGCAGGTTTGATTTTGTGTTACAGTAGTTGGCACTGCAGAAAATGTTTCTAAAAAGCTATCAAAACCATTTGAACCCAAATGTATCTGTATCTTAATGATTTTCACTGTACAGTTTGAGACTTTCACATGGATATCAAAGTTAAAAATGTCCATGACTAGTTGATGTCCTGAGCTCTATGGCTCACATTACAGAGGCTTATTGCCCATATTGAAATAATGTCCAAGTTTAATATCTGTTCCGCATAAAATCTATTCATATGAATATGATCTCGCTTTGCAGTTAGTTGTATTGAAGAGAGAAAAAATGAACTTGCCTGTTTAATATCCAGAGATGTAGAGCTCATATTTTTTATTGTTATTTTAATCTTTCAGATGATTCAAGCCATTCAAGTTTTACGATTTCATCTTCTGGAGTTGGAGAAGGTAATATTATTCTCGCCTTTTCTGTCCAGTGTGGAATTTTAGACCTATGGGCTATATTTGCATAAATGTATTTTTGCTAGTCGGTTATAATTAGCATCAAAATCAATCATGGGGCCATTTTTCTTCCGCCTTTAATCACGACGCAAGCTGTTACAACTGGAACGGAATCTGTGTGCTTGATTCTCTCCCTTCGCATCCTAATGGAGCTTAATTCTGGCAGAAATTTCACGAAAGGTGAAACATATAGCCTAACTTTGTGGATTTTTGAAGTATTCCTTTGCAGAGGGCAAAAGGCCATCGCCAGCCATCTGTGAAGAGAGAGAGAAGGAGAGCATACTTGTGGGTGTATTAGCTTATTATCAACTCCCAGTTAGGCTACAGTAGTAGTACAAATATCACACTGGGAATCGTACAAGTTTGTAAATATTTCTTTGCAATTAAAAATTAATTGTTTGAATTGCAAAGAAATATTTTGTTTTGTTCTGAGAGTTTGTTCTGTTAGGCTGTCTGTTAGTCTTTCTGTCAGAATGACCGTTCTGGAGAGTATGCATGTCATTCCCAGTGATGCTCTCTGGTGATAACATTATCAGGCCAGATTAAACAGTTTACCTTAAATGTCAGTCATGCAGGTCAGTCCTCTAATGACCACAACCTGGGGCATGGATAGATTTTACATGGGTTTTGAGTGCGCTGTTGCGTGCCCTTTTGTCACTGTCAATTTTCACCAATATCTCTATTTTGAGACGAGAAACAACTCCAACTCCTCTACAGTCTGAGCATGGCTGGACACGTGGGCGCGCATTGGGCCAAAACATTGTCTGCCTCAAACCATCCATGTCAAAGAGCTGTGTGTGTGTGGTTGGACATGTCACTGTTGTGTGGTCTTGTGTGTGATGGTCTCTCTCTCTCCCTCTCTCTCTCTGGGGCTTTATAGGTGCACGAGCTATGTGATAATTTCTGTCATCGGTACATCAGCTGCTTAAAAGGCAAGATGCCCATCGACCTGGTTATAGACGACCGAGAGGGGGGGTCCAAATCAGACAGCGAGGAAATCACAAGATCATCAGGGCCCCTCGATCAGGTACGCCCCCCCACCCCTTTTCCTAACTGCTGGCTATTCAACGATTCTGGGTCACCGCTCTACTGCGCTGTTATTTGCATATGATTACGGCCGTTTTACATTCCATCGGAATGAAAATTTTCTGAATAATGTTGCTATTATTGGCCCATTAGGGCTGATCCCGGAACCGACCTGGGAAGATTAGCTCGAAAAAGCGTTGCCATAAACTTGACCTGTTTCATGTCGATTTTAATTTAGTGCTCCTCTTCTCTTCTCTCCTCTGCTCTACTCTGTTTTTTAATCAAGGCGGCTGTTATCAGCAGGTTACATTTCTGTTATCTGGCACAGGAGTGACCAGCAATATAACGTGTTTCTCTACAGTTCATTATGTGTGCTTTCACAATTTTTCCTTAGATATTAGCCGGCATTGCTAACAGGAAGAGCTAATTTTTGGAGCTCCAGCCACAGTAGGCTGCCAGCCATTATGAGATGGTTATTTGGGTATTAAGCATAGATTAGGAGATGTTTCCTTTTTTGTGTTGATATTAGAGATAAGCACAGCCTTCATTACGTGCTCCACTGGCTGTTAGCACTCTGGGGATAGTGTTGCACGCGTACAGGCATGACCCTAATGGTCCGGACCATACTGCCGTTAAATAATGATAACAGCAACCATGATTAGAATTATGCAAATCACACACACTAGATTTTTGGCCATTAATAGCACGGTTCATTTGTGCTGAAGATATGCGTTTCACTTAACAATCTAGCCACTGTTTAAAAAATATTATCTCTGCATTGATGGGATAGCTTGTCCTTGCTGGGCGAAGATCAGCAATGGGTATGGTTGCCGATGAGGGAAAAAAAACAAGTGTCTAAATTAAAGGGATTATCTGGATAGACGGACATAAAAGTAATGAAGCGATTAGGCTAAATAATTTAAATCTGCGCACTTCCATATGGCTGAGAGGCTGAACTGCTGAAGAGAGCTTCAGCCACAAGCTTTTATGTAGGGAGGTGAATAAACGGGCTGGCCAGGCCTTTCACAGCCTGATGGGACCCAAATAGAAAGACCCCCCCAACCCCCACTCTCCAAGTCCCCTAGGCCTGCTTATGGAAATGAGAAAGTTCACCCAGACCATAACTTATGATTTAATTCTGAATCAGAATTAAATAACACAACACCAATTGTGCATTTAAATGTCTCTGAACAGTTTGATGTTCTCTTTGGGGATTCAGTTGCCACATTTTTTTCTCCCCTACAGATAGGTCAGGATAAGAAATGATACCATATGGTGTAGGTATGGAAATAGACTGTGTGAAAACCCCAGGGTTTCTAGGTATATTCAGAAAATGATGTTGTGCTTGGGGGCACCGGTGCAGCTCTTTAATTTACTTTAAGATGAAGACATGGCCTGTTTTAATGTAATGATGGTCCCTATGTATAGCCAATTCAGGCCAGGATCATCCAAGCTTATGTTAACAATAATGTGCTGTAATATAAGTGAGCTATTGGCATATGGATCAGAATGCACATAGGAAAACCTTTTGACAGCTTGAGAATATTGAATTACGAGTCTGGTTCAAGTGCTCTTCTAGCAGGATATAGTAAAGGATTCCACAGAGAGATTGTCTGTTGTGGCAAGGGCTGTTAGCTAACAGTGTGTGTGTTAAGGGTGTGTGTGTATATGTGTAAGCAGGCAGTGCTTCTTACTGCTGAATACATATATTGTCAGTTTAATGGCACTGCACTTCACGACTTACTGAATATATATATTTTAAATATATATATATATATATATATATATATATATATTCTATTTTCCATGTGACATCTTATCTGCCGTTGTTAGGCAGTGACATCCTTAACGAATTTGCGTTGTGTGTGCATTATCTTGCTCCATATGTATTTTTAATATATGCCCCCGGGCATGAAGTTGAAGTGGACTGGAAAAGAAATGTTGGGAATTTGCACACAAGAACAATGTTAACAAGATGGAGAAAGGAGACTCATTTATTCATAAACCAATTTATTCCATTGAAGCGACTGTAGCAGTAAAAAAATACTTTGAATTTATTAAACTCAACAATCCAGCATCGCTGTCTTGCTGGCTGCATAATGCAGCCTTGCGTCAGGTCAGTAATATTCTGAAAAGTCTTTAGAGTCTGACATTGTTTTGCTAGCCTGCCTGTGCAGGCGGTATATGGAGGAGAGTAGAGCGAAGCAGAGAGGTGAAGAAGTCAGACAGGCTCTGTGTCGGCTTGTGAATGCAGCCCAGCCAGTTTGCACTTACCCTCCTCTGTGTGTGTGTGCGCGCGTGTGCATGATTGTAGTTATGAGTATACATGCTTGTGTGTGCAGCCTTTGCATGAATGTATGCGTGTGTGTGCATGCCTGTGTGTGGAGTGTGTATGTGTGCACACCTAGGTGTATGCATATGCTTTTGTCTGAGAGTAGGCCTGTTATTGTGTGTGTGTGAGTTCAGGCTGGCCTGATAAATGCAGCACCCCCCTCAGGTGCTATGTGACTGGAGCGACTGGTTAGCACCAGTCAGACTTACTTAACTCTTTCCCTGCCACTCCCTGGAGAGCCCTATTTGCCTAACTCCTAACACATTTGCCTCCACTCTGCTAGCACTTGGTCTGCCAGGATGAAACTTCTGTAGTCTAGCGCAGGCACAATACTCAAAAGAACAATTTTATTGTCAATACAATGTTTTTATGGTCTTTATATGACAAATTTAAAAGAAATTGTGATGGTTAACCATTGGATTTATTAGGTTTGTCCTGTGGTGTTTTTTTTAGCCAATAAAGGTTTTATGTAGAAACAAATGTTCACTGTGAAGCTAGTCTAGCTTAGGCTCATGTACATGCCAGCCTCTGTCTAGTCATCGTTGAATACGCAGTTTCTGTAGTTGTCCTGCAGGTGGGCGGTGATGGTGTGAGTCCAGTAGTCCCGACAGGAGTCTGACCACCCCAAGACTCGAGGTCCTGTGAGTGGAGCTAGGAATAACTTGATTTACCTTTTGTTTACATTAAGTATACATTAAGAGGTTCTTGAATGATCATGAATAATCAGCAGTGGTGCTGTGGTGTTGATTTGTTGAAAAAATATTTCTAAAGGGGTAGGAAGTGTGCAGCAGATGTTTGTGAAGCTCACTGATTTGCTCCACTAAAGTCTCCTTTATGTAAAGAAATTGACATCGGCTACACTTTGGAATAATATCCACAGACTTGGGATCGGCTCCTACCATGTATGTGAAGTCAGTTTCTACTACACACTTTCCAAAACAAAACCTACTTGTGAGAGCTCAGTGTTGTGGTCACTGGGTAAGAATTTAGTCTTGATAGCGCTTATCGCAACAATTGGCCTGTTTGGTCATACAAGTGTTGGTGTCCAGGTCACAGTGAGCAAGCAGTGTTGGTTTAGGTAACCGTGGCCGTCAAAAGACTGACCCCTGACCCCCCCACCCCCTGTGAGTCAATGGAAACCCTCACGGCAGGGGTTAGCCAGTATTTTCCTAATCAGTACATCGCTATCACTAATCTATCTGCTTCTAGTTGAGGTATGGATCCAGTTTCAAACACACAAACACACATGCACGTGAGTGTTTGCATTCACTATCAAAATTTTCCTCTCTCCCGCCTATTTTTCACTTTCAAAATGTTCCTCTCTCTCTCTCTCTCTCTCTCTCTCTCTCTCTCTCTCTCTCTCTCTCTCTCTCTCTCTCTCTCTCTCT
>JAODUG010017620.1:0-22580 GCA_027564795.1 Aphredoderus sayanus
CTCTCTCTCTCTCTCTCTCTCTCTCTCTCTCTCTCTCTCTCTCTCTCTCTCTCTCTCTCTCTCTCTCTCTCTCAAAGGGGAGCGGATTCTATAGTTCATGCACAGAACATGTCTTTTTACGCTCTTCTCCTCTCTCTCTCTCCCCCCATATCTCCCTCTCTGTAAATAAACATCAGGCGTGCAATGCTAATTACGGCGGGTTCAGGGACGTGCTGAGCCCGGGGGTGGGGTGATGATGGGAGCTGGGTGGGTGGGCGCGCCGCTAACCCAAGCCGAGGGCAACACAGCAGCAGCACCAAGACGCGTCAGCACAGCGTTTGATGGACAGGCGAGGGGGGGGGGGCACGTTCGCGTTTGCCCCCCAACACCTTCCCGGTGGCGACTTGGAAGGCAGGAAGGGCAGCAGCGGCTGGCGGCTCTGGCTGTGCTGGAGGAAGGGAAAACAAAATGGCGGGCCAGACGAGAGCAAGCAGGGACGCCGGCAGAGGGAATGTCATCCTCCTTAATGACTGCTGCTCATACAGACCTGGGACGAGATGAAAAGAATATGCAGATGATCTCACTAGTTGAGGTGAGACTGCGTTTCTAAAAGCAGGTCAATGAAAGGCAGATTTCACTTGTTTAGCATAAAATGGCCTTCTGGGGCTGGCTAGCTCCTAACTACAACAACTGCTAACTAGTTAGCAGAAGTACAGTAGGGAGCCTCTTGGCGGTGCATACCCATCCTTGGACATCAAACTGCCTCACATAGGATCTACCGCAGAACATGTATCACGTTTATCTGGGCAGAGCTAGGTGCAACCTGTTAACCGTGCAGCTACTGTAGTCTCTTTGATGAGGCCGAGAATCCCGGGAAGCACTTGTCTGGCGGGATCAAAGCGCACCCTGGACGGTAATGGCGGCTGTTACCTCCACCGATGCTCCTGTTGAATTACCCTGATGGGCGCACGCCACTGGCTTTAATGGGGAATGTCCCTGCGCAGGCAGGCAGATGGGGTGCAGAGACACATTGAAGAAGATGGTCCACAAGGACCACGGGATGGGAAGTAACCATGACACCCATTTTGCCTTTTAACTGCGGCACAGCATTATCAGGAGATGCGGTAGCAACACTTGGTGGGGGCCCGCCTGTGTCTGCCGGAACAATTCACGGTTCCACGAAGACATTTTACAAACCAAGATTACATGCCAGATTAACAGTGGCAGCAGGTGCAGAGAATATCTCGCCGTTATAAAGATTTATAGCAAGCTTTTAATCTCATGGTAAGTCCAGCGCAAACACTAATAGAGACAGCGTAGAGGAGTAGATAGCAGAGAGGATCACAATTTAAGAGAGAGTGAGGAGGAGAAGGGAAATGAAGGGAAACGTGATGGCTGGATAGACGAGCTATTTTTATAATGAGGTCAGTGTGAGCCGTGGGATTTCATTCTCCTGGGACAGGGAAAGACTCTCTCTCTCTCACACACACACACACAGGACTGTGGCCCCTGTATGTCTCCTGCAGAGTGGCTCTGCCTTTGTCAACAGGAAGACGAGAGAAGGAAGAGAAAATGACAGGAAAGAGAAAACATCCCCAGTTTGCATTGAACCGCCCTCCTTATTATCTTCCCTAGCTTTTGCACATTGACGTTTGTATGTCTTGCGTCTTCTCAAAACAAAATGGACTTTTATGGTGCCTCTGGTCAACCGCATGACGTCACACAACAACAACCACCGAATTAACGATAGTCTTTACCTATTGGACGGTGTCACTCCTCTCTAGACAGACTCCTCCTCGCTCGGGGCAGTGCCGGCGCTGAGGTCCCGTCCCTCCCTCAGCAGCTCCCCTGAAACGACACCGGACATTAACCCCGCACACTGAATAGCACAAAGGTTGTACACAAGCAGTCCGTTCCTTCACCTGAAACCTTCGTTCCTTCACCTGAAACCTTCGTTCCTTCACCTGAAACCTGTGACATTCTTTAACAATAATTTTTTTAAATAATAATAATAATAATAATAATAATAATAATAATAATAATAATAATAATAATAATAATAATAATAATAATAATAATATTATTATTATGAAATAAAAATGTCGAATTCTTATAAAATCCTTTTGGGACATTCGCTACAGATGATTATCGTCTATGTCCGTTTATGTTGTGGTGGAACAACGTCAGTGCAGTGACAAAGCACCCTAGTCGTACACATCTAAATGATTTGCGCACAAGGAATATTATGCACAGCCTGTTTCACAAGCACACACACCATCTCTCTCCCTCTCTCTCTCCCTCATGCTCCCTCATGCTCCCTAAATGCCGGTCGCTTTCGCCTTCCATTAAAGGCGAAGCGAGTGCTCGTTTAGCTAAGGGTGTGTAGTCAGTCGGGGATGCTGGCTGCCCACTCAGTCAGATCCAGATGTATTAAATAAGTAAGGAGCGCTCTTCTGAATAAATTATTCATTTAACACACCTCAACCTCTTCCAACAAGCTTGTTAGGGCACCTCAGGAAAGGTGTGGGGGGGAGGGGGGGGGGTGCGGGCAGATACTACAGTTCACGCTTCACGCACAGAACATGCCTTTCTAAGCTCTCCCTCTCTGTGCTTAGTCAGGTAGGGGGGCTACAGTAATTCGCTCTGACACTTCCATTGTCACACACACGCACACACGCACACACACACGCACACGCACACACACGCACACACACGCACCTCTACGCGCTTTAACCCGCGCGCCGTCACAAAACAGACAGAGGCCTTTTCAGTGCATATTCATAGAATAATCACTCCAGTTGTCTGAATGAATTATTGAGAAATGAAGAGCGGAGGCACTGCCGGGATGCAGAGGCTGTCGCCTGACTGCCACTCTCTCACACACACACACACACACACACAGAGTCATCCCATCAACCACGGTATGGACGCACACCAAAAAAAAAAAAACTAAACTGAAAAAAAAAAAACTACAAATAAATGCTTACACTGAATTGAAGCACTTCAGATATAAACCTTGAGGCCATAGTCCGTGTATTTTGAGCACGCCTGGGCCTATTATTCAGCATGACTTTGTCCAAACTAGCGCCACAGAGTAACTGACAGTTGGGTCCACCATCGATGCAGAACCCAGGCCTGGACTAGAAAGTCTATACAGGTATGAAAACAGAGTGGTGGTCTATATGGGGCATCATATGACTAGCAAGTCTCACTCACACACACACACACACACACACGGAGGTGTCTATGTCAAATCTGACATCACTCATTACCAACCTCAACCCTCTGAATTGGAGTTAACAGGCTGTGGCCCTGGCAGAGGGCCTGCTGGGGCAGCCTGTTACAATGGGATCAGTGTGCGAAGGGTATGCCCTTGTGGACACACAGGTAGTACAGAGTAAATCGAGAAACTTCTCTTTCACTTGTGAATAACAGCTTCACAGCGCTCTGTAGCTTTACAGAATGCACACTGACATCTCTTCCCAAAGCTCATTACCAAACACAAAACCCGGCACACAAATGCAAATTGCATTACCGCGTGGGACAGAAATTCCGCTTTAGAAAACAGTCCTTCAATACGTGGCTTCACCAGCACTGTGGGAATAAACCACAATGAAGTTAGCTTAGGACCAACATAATATGGTACAAGCTCTACTTCTCCTCGTTGCCATTGTCCACCTCTCCTCTTCCGTTCCGTTATCAGGCGGTGTTTCCCAGCCAGGCTACGGCCACCTCTGTGTCTCCTCTATCAGTCCAGTAACCAGCTAGCAATGTAAATGATTACATTTGTGATTAAGCCCTTCCACTTCAAACAGACCTGCTGTTTATACAGGCGCCGCTATAGCGGAAGGGATAAAAAGCAGGTAGAGCTTTTGTGTTTGTATGTGTGTAATTGTGTGTTTATGTACGTGCGCGCGTGTGTTTGCCTGGGCAGGAAGATGGATGCCATTACGCCCCAGCACTGTAGATATACATTCATAATGACACACCAAATGCCATTCTGCATGCTGCAACGGCCTGTCTAACTCCCCTACTACCTAGTTATATAAAACACATTGCCTCACAGCCCCCCCGGGACAGAACTGACATATGTCATTTTACATTCAAAGTGATTGCATTTCTGAGGCAGAGGTGGCAGGGAGAGTAGGCTTCCTTCCGCCAAAGGCTTAACGCTGTTGGTTTTGCACCAGAGTCAAAAGGAAAATATTACCGAAACGTTTTTTTGGTTCCAAATTCCACATCAACTGTGTGCAGACGAGGCTCAGGCTAGCAAGTACCAGGTGCGCCAAGGCCCAAAAATCGAAGTAAACCTATTTTTATAAACGACAAGCCGCGAGTCTGAAAAAGAAACAAGTTGCTTTTTAATCAACCTTTAAAGGCAGAATGAGAAGCAGAGAAGTGCAAGGTGTCCCGCAGCTGCGGTGCTTTATCCCAAATTAGCGTGGACCGCATCAAAAGCTGTCGTCTCTATTCCGGGGCAAGGGCGGGAAAATTATAGCCCTCCGTTCTCCGCTCTAGCATTAAACCACAATTAGTGCAGCACTAAGTCAATGATGTCATCAACGAGGGACTTGAAAATAAGGGTCGCCTCACTTTATAGTAACAGACACGATTCTCACATCCACGCCATCTCTCTCTCCCTCTCCTCCTCTCCTCCCTCCTCCCTCGCTCTAAAACCTGGCTTCACTGCAGAGTTTTAGCCTTCACTTAACTGCCACAGAATGATACAACAAACCCCAGAATTTTCAATTTGTACGCGACCACAGTTCTCCCAACAGGAGAGGTCACTGTGGCAAGACAAGAAAAGCTCCCGTTTGACCTCCAGTGACCTGAATGGAGACCAAGGAGGAGGAGAAGAGGTCTGGCTGTTGTCCGAACACGAGACTGACTTCGTAGCCCAATACCCCTCCCCCCGCCGCCGCCGCCTCCCTTTATATTACACAACAAACAACATGCAAATTGCTTTTTCATAGCCAATAAGATGCAATTACTACAGTGCCTTTATTATAGTCAGTCTGATTGGAGATTCCGACTATACACATTTGCACTCAGACTCCTGCTGAGTGGTCACCTATTTTCACGTGGTGGCTAACAGAACTGAGCGTGTGAACTATGCATCACAGCTTCCAGTCTCTACAGCCCACTGGTCGTCCGAGGAGAATGCCCGGGAAACGCTTCACCTGAAGACACAGGTGTCTCACTCTCTCACACACACACACACACACACGATACAAGCATCAGAAAGATGCCAATCGCCCGCCTTGGATTGTTACCGTTACAGTTGGCTTTTATTTTTTCGCCAAACTTCTGCTCTCCGTCTCAGCGTGCTGTCGCAGGTGCAGAGAGAAGAAAGGGACGGCAGGAGCACATCTCTCAGGAAGTGGAACAGAAACTCGGCTGCTGCATGCGAGCTCTGACAGAAACTTAAAACAGTATTGGGGGGTGGGGGGGGGTGGGGGTGGAGGTTGATCAAAAGAAAAGCCTGTGTTGCTGGCGCACGGACTCAATCAGCCAACAGGGGCCAAGGAGGGAATGGGGGGCGGGCACTTTTAAATTGATCCCACGGAGACCCCCAAGGTTACCCTTGCAGGACTCGCAGAGTGCAATAAAAAAAAAAAAAAAGACCCCGGGGCCTGCGGAGCTGATAAAGAACTGGGACGTGTGTGTGTGTGGGGGGGGGGGTGTTGGCAATAAGAGGGAGATCAAGGGAGATGAGAGGGGGAGAGAGAGCGGGGGAGGGATCCTTCTCGGAGGGCACATCCGAGCATCCCAGAACGCCAGCGCAGACACACAACACAGGGTACAGCGGAGGAAAGGGGAGGGTGGTTTGCTACTCACTACCAAGCCCGCCTTACACGTCTGACGACAGGGCTCCAGCCAATCGGCCACGGCTGTATCTTTATGCTGCCCGGGAGATGGGCAGCCGCCAGGCCCTGGCTTGTTACGTGCTGGACCGAGATCAGTCTGTGGACCGGACCGGTGCTGTTACACGCAGCGTGTTCCAGGCTCAAAGGGGACACAGCGCTATCAGCGCGGCCCAGAGATACTGCAGCCTGCCAAACACTCCACAGGCCTGCCACCTGGCCAGCCAGAGCACACACACACAGTATGCACACACATACACACATACTGTATACACACACACACACACACAAAATAAGATTGTACACGTCAAACAGAGCTCTCGTTCCCAATCCAATTACATGCATGTCTCCGATGATTCAATATGACAACCTTCATGTGCTTCTCTCCGTCTGTATTCTCCTACATTTCCCTGGTCCGCACGTCTCTCTCACACACACACACACACACACACACACACACACACACACACACTACTTGGGTTGATGGTTTTAAAAGCCTTGCTGGAGCGCTGCCTGACATGTCGAGCGACGACCAACAGTCTCCTCCGGAGGCACGGCGAGGAGGGCCGGGTGTGGGAGGTGACGGTCAGAGACATTGTGCGTGCCCCCGCGGCTCTCCCCCGCAGCTCTCCCCCGCAGCTCTCCCCCGCACCTGCCTGCGGGAGCCGGCAGCGGAAGGGAGGGAGGACGGCCGCAGGTAAACGCTGCGTTTTGCCGCGCGGCCTCACCTCAGGAGGACACGGTCACAAAAGCCAAGGCAGCCTAACTGGTACACACTTTAGGCCTCCATACGGGTCTGGTCAGTGGCTTAGTGCACTGGGAAGCCATAACCAAGGCTGGTTTGTGAAGGGTTAGCGGTACCAGCCGGTGTTATGGTAGTGGAATGGAGATTGGTTGTTGTTGTTTTTTTTGCATGGTTAGCAAAATCCGACTAATATAAGCAACAGTGAGCCTAAGCACTTTAATCCAGCCGTGATAGATAGCCGCCGCTGTGCATGAATAACTTACAGTCCCTCATAAATAATGAGATCTCTGCTAATATCATTAAAGCAGCCCTGCGGCTGACACGCCCACTTATCCCCTTCTACCCTGCTCTCCTTATAACAAATGCCCAGAAATGTCCTCGCTATTCAACATCAATATTTTGACATTTCATTCAGCTGACTCTTCGGACCGAGTCATTTATTTAATTAGCCGAATGAAAATTGGCAGGAGAGGGCTTGGGTGGACTGGTCTAAATGGCCACAGGTAACCTTTCTGGGAGGACTTTGCGTAGCGAATTGATTGTCGAGAGCGCAGACTCATCATGGGCGCTAATATAAAGGGGTGCAATCGGTGCATGTGACCCAGTAGCCTCTCTTTCTAACAGAAGGAACCGCGAGAGGTGAGATTAGCTTGTCATTGGAATAAAAAGAGCGGAGGAGAAGAATCAATTTTAGGGTTTTAAAAACGCAGACAAAAGCGCATTCTCTATTGATTTTTCCTAGTCACAATTTTACCTAACAAGAACCTAAATGTTACATTGAGTGTAGACTTGTATGTATACGGTATTGCTATGTCTTCTAACTATGTAGTCTAATTACTGTGATTTACTGCTGGATTAGTGTACAGTAAGCCTCCTAACCACTGCCCCAGGACACAATAACGCATTGTGTGACAGCCTATTTATAGACGTGTTTGTTTCCCCCGTGTCGTTTTCGTCACCGCTCTGTGTCCCACCTGGCCCAGACACAGGTGTGTGCTCGTGATAGCCAAGGGCCTTGGAAGAGCCAGGTGGGGCCAGGAAGCCTGTGGGAGCTGGGGCCAGGAAGGAAGCCCTCCGTCCTGCCGCCGAGTGTCAGGCACGGCAGGAAGGTGGGCTGCCTCTCTTGAGCTCCATCTCTGGGCTCCTCCTGCCTCTCCTCACCACCACCACCCACACCACCACCCCTGGCCCCGCCCAGCAACACTCATCTATCCCTCCCCCATGTGCCCGCTACTTGGCCTAGGGCACCCGGAGGACAGGAACCACATTGGAAACTGTGTAACCCTATACTAAAAGCACACATTTGTGTGAGCATTTATGCACTTACACACACACACACACACACACACACGGTGGTGGCCATGGAAATGGCCGCTAAGCGCTAAGTAAATGACTGCAGTAAAAGGCTGCGTTAACACTAGCAGCACGGAAGCATTAAGGTTTCAGTGTTTTCAGGCAGGTTCCACTGACAAAGGCCCTCCAGCAGCACATTGCAGGAGAGAAAAGCTTGCTGTGGGAATGCTGGCGTGAAGACAATGTACCACTCACAAGGGATTGCTAAAATACAGCTCAATAACATTTAAGACAGCAATGCTGTTTATGTCACTGATACAGTGAAAAGAAAAAGTATCCATAAGAACTAAACTAAAATAGCAATAATATACTGTGCACTCTTAGCTTGTCATAGATAGGCCTAATTGCCTACAAGATGGAAGCATATTGTGCTAATTTGTCTGTTTTTTGTCTGAACATCGCTCTGACAAGACCATAGATGTTGACATCTCTTTAACATGAGGTTAGTCAGTGTTTGGCCTCCCCTCCAGTCACTTGTGAGCTGTGGAGCCTGGAAGTTATTAGGCCTGGGAGGGCAATTAGCCCGAGCATCACTGAGCTAAATATAGCCTAGCATGGCCCAGCGCTGCTCCTGGGTCACGACCCAACCTCCCTGCACGCTGGCCAAAATCTGGATCAGGTTTAGCCTTTTTAACCAAAGCTTACGCTCCGTTGGCTGGGACATGATAACGATGCAACACAGCTGTTGATCGGTTGTCTCAGCAGATGAAGAACAGAGCGCCGTGGGAGGATGAGGAAATGGGGAGGAAAAGAATAGATTTAGAGGTTTGTGTACATTTATAAAGCACCATGATTTGTTACCAGCTTCACAGCATTTCTTTTTTTCGATCCAGCAACCAACAAATGGACTTAATAGACCTAACCTCACACTGCTCTACATCAGATGGGCAAGGCTTTCTCGCACTCCAAACCTCGGCTCCAAAACCCCCTGTTTCACAAGAGAAGCAATTTTTGGGTGAGCCTGCTTTCCCATAGCCTCACACTTAGGAATGCTTCGCCCCCCCACCCCCCCAAACACCCCCCTATCTCTCACCACCACCCAAAAAAGAGATTTTTATCCTTACAGAACAGGAGGTTCGCCCACTCGTTCACCTGGGAGAGCTCTGGGACTACGCAGGCAGGCTAGAAGGTTATGGGAGCCTGGGAATGTTTAACATCAAGAAAGCAATCAGAACATAGACTGAGCACTGGGAATTGGACAGGAAACATGGAGAGTAACCCCTTCCTGGCCGAGAGGAAGGAGAAGAGGAAGCTATTTGGGTGATGTGACTTATTCCTACAGTAATGTGTTAGGGAAACCTGTTGGCATTTAGAGTCAATCTGGAGCAGAGAGAAAAATATCCGTATGGGGGTTTAACACAGGGGAGCCGTTTGAGGCAGCAAGCTACACTGAACAGACTTTAACCTACATCAGAGTTCCTTCTCAATAGAGTGATGTCTAAGCACCGGGGGAGGGGGCTCTAATGGGGTGCAAGCAATAAAACAAGAGGAACCCTCTAATTCAACATCGGTTGTGTTAGAATTTCCCCATCACTGTCTTGAGCGCGCGTGTGTTTCTAGAGCGAAGGTGAAATAAAGAGGAAACACTCTGGCACTGCATTCGGCTCGGTACAAATTGCACAAGACAGTTCAGGAAACAGAGGTTTGCTTTGTACCCGGAGCAGGGGAACACTTATCACCTGCAAGTCCTGCTGCAGTAAGCCCGTTCCTATGTGTTCACATGACGAAGTCCAACACTCACGCACGCATGCGCGCACGCACACACACACACACACACACACGAGCGCGCACACACACCATCGGCCGTTTCCTTGTAGCTGGAAATTGGTTGTTTGTGTACATTCCAGGATTTT
Organism: Aphredoderus sayanus; assembly: GCA_027564795.1. Classification (NCBI taxonomy): domain Eukaryota; kingdom Metazoa; phylum Chordata; class Actinopteri; order Percopsiformes; family Aphredoderidae; genus Aphredoderus; species Aphredoderus sayanus. Next base: position 9,795 of record JAODUG010017620.1, read on the forward strand.
GTTGCCTAGGTATCCCTTTCGTGTATTTAGCACATGAAATGGTTCAGTCAATGATATGATCAGCTCCCATTGGTAGTCACCTCAATCTGAGTCGCCTCAGGTAGAGATTACCCACCACCCACCCACTTCTCATCGCCCGCCATCAAGTCGCTGAATATCACTGACGTTCCATTGCCTCTCATCATCACTAGTCGACTGCTAGTCTCTTCCAGTCTGTCTGGGACTTTAGACAACGGATGAACGTGAAGAAAGCACTTTGCAGAGTATTACTGATGTTTTTATTACACAGTGTTTACGTGGCCCAGTAAAGAGCACTGTGGCATTTTCCCAAAGCACATTAAATAGTTTACTTTAAGAGGCAGCAATGGGGCAGAGTACGGACAAATACAAGACAGCGGATGACAGCAAACTCAAGTAACTGACTAGAAACTGACGGAGAAATTGACCCCGACACATCTCCACATTAAATTCCCTATACAGCGTGAAACGGCCCCCCGGGATCAAATATTAGTTAAGGCTGTGCCCATATCTCTGAGTCCATATCCCCGAGTCGGCAGTTCTGGAATACAAGTGGAAAATACCATCCATCATGATGAGAGAGGCTGCTTTGGCAGCGTGCGCCAGTGATAAAACTGCAGACATGCTCAACGCACTGTTTATAAAATGTTTGTTAATCCATCATTTCCCACATGAGGAATGAGATAACAATATGGCTCGGCTTCCAGTCGGCGTGGCCGCGGACGAACAGATCGAACCACGTCCTTGGAGTGACATTACTTATCGAAATAGATTTGCTCTGGCTGGAAATATGTATAGCGAATGCATTATGAACAGCAGGGGGCCTTAACTCGCCGTAACACTGACTTGCTCTTTTCAACGGACGTCCCTTGGGTGACACACATGGGTAGGATAATGGGCAGGAATGGATCGGGACCGTCTAATCCGCCTGCGCTCGACGAATAAAGGGGATTTCCTTTTGATGTTTCATTTGTACAGACAGCGAGGAGATTCCGATCTTAATTACTTTGTTAATTAGCAGCGATTCATTGGGACAAAGCTTTGCCCTATGCAATGTCCCCTCACACTGCTGTGGGAGGTGCTCCTCGTCCCCATTGTGAAAGCACAAGGCCGGCACTCGTGACACTGATTTGCAAAGTCTGCCTTTGCTGAAGGTGGGCTTTTTTTTCCTCAAATGTCAGCAAACCCCGTAGAGCTGCGGCTCTCTAATTCCACTGCCTAAGGTAAGCAGAGTAGATCAACGAAGCCCCCCCCCCACATCCAAGTCCACTGCAGACTTACATTACAGAAACACATTCCACAGATTTACGTTTATCGTTTTCCAATGAAGGATAGGACAGCCCATAGCAGAGGCAACATCCTGCGTGCTCCTCTGTGCATGTGATGAATATGGCCGCTCTGCACACACGGCCTCCAACCGGCCAATCGATGGAGCATTTAGCTAATCAGGAGAGAAAGCGGCAGACTGGGAGTAGCAGGCGTCAGATGAACATCACAGAGCGTATGAGGAAGTGGACAAAACCACCTAGGTGAGATTGTGTTGTTTGGGGGGGGTTTTGCCACCTGCAGCCTTCACCCATTAAAAAAGGTTTAGTAAGCGATTTTAAGCTAACACAATTTTTGTCAAACTCACCAAATATCTCCTGGTGGCTTGATAGCTTACTGTTCTCTGTGCGTGCTGCAAAAACTTTCCGGTACTTCTATACAGCACCGGGGCCGTAAATATGAACACAACCAATGTGGTACAGACCGCACAGATCCTGACTTTCGCAATGCGTTTTGCAATGTGTGGTGTCGAGCTTCTGGGGGAGCACCAGGCTCCCATACGGCATAGATGGGAGAGGTGTTTTTGTTCCAATATCAACAAGCATTCTCCAGAATGACTATATACCTTCAAGGCGACGCATCATGTGAAAACCATGACCTATCCATCACCTAGAGGTCTTAGTATCACAACAGGCAGTGTAGGGTTTCACCTAAATAAGGTGTACTCCCTCTGTGACGCAAGGCTAGCTCAAGAGAGAGGCAGCGTGCCGATGGAAAGAAAAGGTAACGTCCAGCTAAGGCAGCTGCTTGCTATTACCCCCTCCAGCCCCCCTCTGGCAGGAAATGAGCAATCATTTAGCACTGACAGGTACATGCTGAACTTTCGCTATCGCTCCTCTGAAACGATGGAATGGATTACAGCAGTTCAGCATTAACCTTAAGCCTCAGAAGTATGCATGCCAAGGTTAGTCATACCTAGTTTCATACCTTTCTGACTGAGAAGGTAAATTATGTAATATGGGAGTACTGCGAATGAACAAACGCGGTGGGGTTTTGTTTGTGTGCGCACACCATCAAAAACTGGGAAGTTACTTTGTGTTAACTAGGCAAGGAATCCATGGGCAAGGTATGAAACATGTACATTTACATGTTCAAGCTAAGGAGGTTGCTTCCAAGACAGGAAGACAGTGGCCAATGAACGAAAACAAAAAAAGAATGCATTTCTAGTTGTGAAAACCATGTTGTGGCCTCTGGTGAGCTGTAGAGGGCTTATTATGGTCTGGTATGGAGGATGCTAATGTGCAGCCAGGTCAATGTTAAACCATGAATATTAGGAGATCCAAGGCCAGCATAGACTAATGGCTTGGGAGACCAAGACAATGCCTCCACAAACATAAACAATGAGAGAGGGACTGTAAAGGTGAAAGTCATGAACTTCCATTGATGAAAAATTATGAAATGAAATTCCCTTGACCAACATCCAACACATGTAGTTTAAAATAGATAATTCACTAAAGCATAAAACCAGTCGATACAAAAATGTCCAAATGTCCAAACACATCAAAGACGATGAATGTAAATTTATATCAAGCACACAGTATATTTCATGAGATATTATAAACGGTATAGAAAAATCTTTTACCAGTAAACAAATCTATATTTTAGCAAGGTACATTGCGTCACACTGCCCTGGTGAAAACATTGATTGTGTGAGGATTTGTCACCTTCACCTACCCTTAGGCAAAATGTCGATTGAAAATGTGGTTGACAACATCCTGTAAAATGGCTGTGTGTTAAAGGGGTAAGACTCCAACGGTCGATTCTAAAACAAAAAACAAAACAGAAAACAAAAGCTATGAAACTAAAGCTAAACAAAAAATAATAATAGCCTATTTGTTAATCTTTCTTCTCAACTGACAAGTGTGCAGGACATCAGGGCTGTAAGAAGAAGTTGGGTCTAATTTTAGTGAGTTTGTTCAGCAATAATCATAATCCTAAACAACAGTTTAAACCTTGTCCTCCAGCTCTACGCAACAAACATTACAGCTGCAAATAAGTCCATTCCAATGGGGATGCAGGCTTAAAAATCAGCAACCTACAAACAGATGGGGCTTAACCAAGGCAGTTAGCATCCTTGTTTTGCCTTTGACAGGCCCTCGGGCTCAGGAGCCGTGCCTTCCCCAACAAACAACTGTGTTTTCCGAACCCAGATGTCTAATTACCGTAGAGCTAACGGAGAGATGAGCACCTATAAATGCTACTGTGCCCCAGTGCTGCCTCCCTTCCAATTACGGAGACTTAGCCAAGCGCATGCAGCAACCATCCTGTGCTGTGACAGCCGTCGACCTTACAACGCGCTGGACAACCGCATGTCAATAAATTACGGGGCCGTCAACGAAAGCATGCGTGGCTGGATAGGAGAGGAATTCCTGAAGGAGCCACAGAAATATTACCAAGCCTCCTTCTCCTATAGGCTATTACACCTGCAGGATAAAACCAATCCTTTATACATTAAAAGAGTTTCGCTCAGCACACATTAATCAAGCGATTAAGCCCAGGTCCGGAAAAATTCCTGCTGTGTCATGCTTTGGCTGAGCCTGCCAGTCCGCTAACAACATCCTAGCACCCGGCCGTATACTAAAGCACGAAGGCCATCCCTAACAGGATGGCAAGGCCCTCTTCTGCTGCCTGCATCATTCACTTTTATGGAGAAAGGGTGGTGCCGGGTTTAACAAGACATTTCACTCGTCAAGGGAGCCGACATTACATAACCATAAAACGTTGAGGTCCACAAATCACCAGCTGACTTTGTGACATATGCGAGGGCCCGGCCTGTTGTGCAGTCTGCGGCGCAGCCAACAAACAGCCTCTCTAAACAATATTTTTCTATTTCTATATTTCAATGTGTACCCAAAAAAAAGAAGGAAAAAAATCCAATGGCAAGCCGTGAGCCTACATGACTGATATTTTACTTCAACTGGACGAGGCCCAATGATAGGTACGTACAGTACCTCTCTCCCTCTCTCTCTCCTCCTCTCTCTCTCCCTCTCTCTGTATAAACACTGAGCTCCAAGGCTTTGAGCCAAGCCCGCGGTCCTGCTGTTCACTCGGCTGTGGCACTTTCCTGGGAGCCCTTCTGTCCGTGCCACAGCTGGACCGGTTCCACTGACCAGGGGCGTCTGTGGCGAACTGCATTATTTGGCCCACAGGCCCAGGGAGGCACTGAAGCTTCGAGCAGGCAGACGAGCAGGCAGGCAGGCCATGCCTGACTTGAAGCACCCACGACTGGGGAACAACTGAGTAATGGCAGGGTAACCTGATCCAGGACCTGGCGATGGAGTGGGTGCAACCCTGACGCCTAAATCATAGCTGTGGGATAAATAGGGAGATGGAGAGAGAGACTAACACACTGTTTACGAGATAGAAAGCGAAGGGGTGGGTGGAGGGGTGGCAGGAGGGGGTTGTGGGGGTGGACACAACCACCCGGTTGCGTACCGAACTAATAAGGATGCATATTTCAGTACCTAACTTCGGTGCCACTTAAAATTTGTTGCTGCAAAACGGGCATAAGAAGCATCATCACCATTCACCGCACGTGAATGTTAACATTATGACAGCTGGTACAGTAGCCTATTGTTAGCTAGCTACATAGAAGTTTTATTTTTTATTTTTTGGAAAAACAAATTCAATTTCTGCATCCCTAACTAGAATCAGAACCATTTATTGATGGAACTCAATGTTTTGAATTAGGTTAGCCTTAAAGGTACAGTCAGTCATTCTGGAAAAATATATTTGATATTTAATGCAATGCAATAGGGTACTCCCACAGAAATCTGCCCCACACATTGGAAATGCATTGCCACGGCTAGGGTAGTGTTGTGTGGTGCGGTCTATGCCACTTTGTTTGTGTTCCCATTTACAGAGCCAGAAACAGTATGATTTTTTCAGCAGGCACACAGAACGGGTAGGTATAGCGGACTGTAAGGAGATATTCGCTGAATTTCACCAAGTGTATTCGCTTACAAATGTTCACTATACCTTTAAGATCCAGCTAGTACTTATTTGGCCTTAATAAAAAGGTACATTATATTGTTTGAGTCTCTATCGAACCTCCCTTAATCTAGAGTCAACTCAAAGCATTTTCCCGGCTCTAGGGACTGGCTTACCAGCCTGAATGCCATTGTGGTCAATCATAAAATCATACTACTTCCTGTATAGACCTGGATTACAATGGGCTCCATTTGTAAAGCTGTTTGTCTCGACTACAGAGAGAAGAAGGCTGGAATATGATATTCTCTCTTAGAGGTGTACCGTTACAAATGTGTCATCTGCAGTCCAGCATTAGACACCAGCCTAATAATACTGTAACCAAACTGGGCCATCACTGTGGTGGTCAGCTCTTAACAGATTAGGACTCAGTAATGTAAATGCGCACCGGCAGATTTTAACCATACAGAAGGCAAACAAAACTAGCTGCACGGAGGACCAGTTATAACATAATTATATACCTCATCGCCAGCCTGCAGCAAATCCACTAAAAGTCAGTTGTTAAGTTTCATATGTAATTTTCATTAAGTTTTCTCGGAAACAAGGGTTCTGGCCAGAGGAACATTTTACCGGGGAAACGTTCACCAGACTATTACTGAACCACATCCCGTTCCATCCACAACATGGTCTCCATTCATTATTCAGGCTTTAGATGCAAGTTTCTTGTTCTCCTCTCTTTTACTTTTGTTCTCCCCTCTTCAATGTCTCTATATGCACAACTCAGTGGACTGAGTGGACACAAAGCATTCATATTTTTAAAAACAGTCAGTTGACAACATATGTTTTTATATTCTAAGTTTCAATGATGTTAAAACAAATAGGCCGATATTAAATTTTTCTGCATTTCTAAAAATTTCTAAAAAAAGAGTTCTGTCTAATTCAGAATACATATCTCTGAATTAGCACAGACATTAATGTCCTTTTTGCGGAGACTTGCTGTTATTATCCAGTTGTGTAATGCTGGCACAGTAAGCTAAATTAGATCAACGTTGAGACAGACACACCAATGCTGGAAAAAGCTTGGCCCTAAAGAAATATTTAACTCTGGAAAATTCAATTATCATCTGGTGCAGTGCTTCTCATCCCATACGCCTAAGCATACTGTACAGTATGATAGAAACATAGGGAATAACTGGTCTGAAAAACCTAGCTGGATAGCCTTCGGACTTTAGATACTGCTCAAGCTAGCCTTCTGACCAGAAAAAAAGTACGTGCCCACTGCCCACTGTGTGACATGGTGATATGATCTTAGAGGAAATGTTGGGCAAGCATCTGAATTTCCTCTCCGCTTCCCTCATCTAGCCACTTGTGAAACCACACTGGAGCTGTTCTCTAGCCAAAGTAAATGATCCGCACTTTCAGGCGATGTGTTTACAACCAGATGCCACGTTTACGTCCAGCCTCTTCTATCTGCACATGGGTAATACACCATTACATAAGCTTGTGTTAGGCCAATAATCAGTTGGGAATGGGATGCATGACATATTGGTGACCACATCGCATTGGCCCATTGGTTTTGTTTGGGTCCGGGACACACAAATTGTAATGACACACAGCACTACAGCTGAATATAATGCACTCTCTCAAGTTTTGCCAGAGTCCATCTTGACTTAACCTCAAATGTTTGTCCACAATTACTACTTGTATTTCAACAAACTAAGTGCATTCTGATAAACAGAACCTGCTCTGGGTTCCTTTAAGTGGTTTTAATTTGAAATGTTTAACTAATGTTAAAGTGTGATTTGCATCATATAAAGTAATAACTAGATGTAGTGCAGAAATTCTGCACGCCATTGATCATTTCTCTATACTATTCCAGCACTGACATCTCACCTGAACCAAAAATCACTGACTGATAGGCTTAGGCCTACCCACTTGGACCGCAATTTGTGGCGCACAATAATTAGCAATAATCATTTATATTTTCACAAATACTGCTTAACATGACTTTTAATAAACAGAATATAGTGAAACAAGAACAGACGTCTTCCCATTTTGTTAGGCTATAAAATGAAACGCAACAATATAACTGGGGCGAAAGAAGCAACAGGTTCTACAATACTACTGTAAACATCATGTTGTGATATGCTTAAGAATTGTTCAACCAGTTAATATAATAGTGTATCTTAGATATTGTGGCGCTATAATCACAGAAATGTCGAGAAAGAAAACGCATGATATTTGTGATGTCTGTAAACACTGTACAAGATCGTTCAGGGAATCCTACTTTGATGACGTATTTTTGCTGAGCAGAGATGCTGAGCCAAAGGCCTGTTCTGCATATTTGAAAGACACTAATCGAGCTAAAATGATGTGCATTTGCAGATAAATTTGGTATATATATATAAATATATATATATATATATATATATATATATATATGTTGAGAGTTACATATGCACAAGTAAATGTTGGCAAAAATCAGACATCACTGCTGTATCTATCGTGATAACATTGCACACCAGCCGTATTTGGCTTTGTATTTCTATGGATAAATGCAGCGAAGTCCATAGAAATATCGTTTAACTTGAAACTATTCTCACCTGTATCCCCAGTAGTGTGGATGGTTCGTCTTTATACTGGACATACGTTCATTTTTGCAAATGTCTTGTTAAACGCTCGATCTTAGTAAGTGTTTTACGCCAGCCATTTTCAGCTATACCTTCAGCTGTAGTCCGAAGGGGAGAAGAAATGTAACTATGCTTTCTGTCGACCAAATGTATCCCAATACACGCACCCAATACAATTAAACATAATGATAATTTTCATTATTTTATTGTGTATATATATTTTATGTTATATGTTTCAAAAAATAAAACACTGACATTGTTAGCTTCGTGAACTACCTATTCTAGAGAACATTGGTACGGCCCTAGTTGGCTCTGTAAACCTAGCCAATGAGTGAGCGCGAAATGTAGCCTTCCAGTGCAACTGTAATTTTAGAGGAGAGGGAAGCTGTCACTTGGACTTCACTGAAAGTATACTACACTAGCCTATTGTAGATATAATTGCTATTCTTAAAATACAAAACGTAAAATCTGACACTGGTTTTATTATTAGCCTACATGTACTACTACTACTAATAATAAAAATAATAATAATAATAACAATAATAATATGAATATGAATAATAGTAATAATGATAATAATGATACCATATTCTGATAAAACAGCGGAGTAATAATATGATGTATTACATAATTTATATTTAGATATTAAATCAACATTTTCAAATATAGATTGAATTACAGTAATTGCTACACCAATACATGTACTGTAACCTAACCACATGTGTAGGATGAATGGTCCCACACACAAACTGCTGTTTAACACTGAGTTGTTGGTGCAATGAAGCATGATGTTGTTAGTTTTGCAATTTGAGTCACCTGCGGCAACACATGTCCGCTTCTGTTAAACCACTGTCACAGGCCACAGTCTATAGTCTCTGGCAGGTGGCGTCTCTCTCTGCTGTAGTGTATGTGAGGGGGCGGGGGGCTGAGAGAGAGAGAGAGAGAGAGAGAGAGAGAGAGAGAGAGAGAGAGAGAGAGAGAGAGAGAGAGAGAGAGAGAGAGAGGAGGGCTCGATTGGTGACAGAGAGAAAGAGCCCTGTTCATTAACTTGGTGCATAGGAATTCTCTCTCTCATAGTGGCTACCTCTGCCCTATCGATACACAAGACAGACAACATTGACAGCAGAATCTACAGATGGCTTGAGTATTCAGAACTTACAGGTGTCCTGACAGCCACTTTGCTTAGAGGTTATGTTTTATGCTGATAGTGCTGCATATGTAATATCAATATCTTTCATCTCCCTAAACAGGATATGAAAGAGGGTTGTGTTCTGTGTAAGCCTTGATGACATACAGAGGTAACATTCATTAGCATTTGTCAGAGGTGGAAAAATAAGCTTTTGAAAATAGCACCAGCCTTATATTTGCTTAACAGCATGCATGGATGGAGCAAATACTATATCTGATTGTACCTTATATTATGAAACCTCCGGTAACTCCCCGCAAGTATAGCCTAAATTCACCATTAAATAGCATGCTTACTATTTTCAAATTTCTAAGCATAACACTTACATGAATAAAGCTCTCCCATGTTATTGTTTTTTTTTTTACGATGCAGAAAGAAAAAAAGTAGTTGTGGCATCTACTTTGAGATCAATACAAAGATCTTTAGCTCAGAGCTAAATAGAATTAAGAATTGCTTTAGGATAATGACAGTATCGACCAGTGCTCACTAAACCATTTCAAGCTGTGGCAGGTTAATTCTCATCTCTAATGGTATAGGTAGACCTGCTTGAGGACAAAGCAGGTCTATGCCAGAAGTCTAAGGGAATCGCTATGATTAAGAGTTTTCAATCACCAATTTTAATCTTGTATTTTTACCCACTACAGTATTTTTTTTTTTTTTATCTTGCAAGGCCTCTGACTGTGGGGGCATTTGCTTCTATTGGCCTATTAAAAACTGTTTGTTATATTGAGTTGTAATGGTAATTTGCAGCAATGTATTCTCTCAGTGTACTTGAAAGATTATTACTGGGACTCTCTGTTCTACAGAAGATATTTTCTGTAAAATAATTGATGACTTGGTGTTAAGAAAGTGGAAGTTCAGAAAAAATACAGCTGTAGTTCGGCCTCTGTCTTGTCAAACATTTGGCAATAGCTACCGCTATGGAAAAAAAGAAATCTGTGCTGGTATTGCACATCTGCACCAAACTGGACATGCATGCCATGTTGTGTATTACGGCTCAAGATGAATTACCAGACCTGTCCCCATAACAGTTGTTGTAATAAAGATTTCTAAGAAGATTATAGGAAATTAAACTGAAATAAATAGAGAAATCACACACTCCCAACTGAGGTCCAGTGGAAATGTATCTAACACAACATACTGCAGTGATTTTTATTATAGAATGCATTTGTTGTTAGTTCCCTTTGAAAGTAATTTACCTTGCTCATTATGTGAGACATTACACCGTTTTGATCTTTTGAGATGAAATATTCATTGGTTATTTAGCTTAATTATGTATGTGTCCACTGTCAAGTTGCAAACTCCTACTCCTGTGAGGAATGTTCCAAGCGTACCTTTTCGCCATTGGCATGGAATACATTACCTTGTTGTTACAGGGATGCCTGGCGTGTACTCAAATGCAACCTTATGGAAATATTAAATGAAGAGACTGCACACCTCAGTGGACACGCTGAATAAGCATGAGCCTCTCTTGTTCATGATTCTCTAATGTGAAGGCTTGTGCAATTGTTGTTTTGTTTTTTGACTGATTTAGGTCATCCATTAGGCCAGCTATTGTCTTACCTGGATCCTTGCATTCTTCCAGCAGATATAAGCGAAACCATGTCATCATGCAGCTCTAGTTTTTTGGAATAATATTAATATCTTTATGACTAAACTGTGAGCACAAGGTAGAAATGCCTCCGGAGTAATTAGGCAAGTCACATCCCACACTTGTGTGGCCTTGTAGCATTACTAAGGCTCAGCTTGCTAAGCACTAGACATTTTTAAAGGGGCCATGTTAAACAACTCATCCAGTGGTGAGGGAGAGAGTCTTAAACGTCTGAGACCTGAGAGAACACACAAATGACATTCTGTTTCATTTTTTCCTTCATGGTGGATTATTAAGACTTTGGTTAGGTATGCATGTGTATAATAAGCACTTCTGCATGCTTGTGTGTGTGTGTGTGTGAGGTTTCCAATGGCCTAATCCCCTTCAGGCTTTGTGGCTATGGCCTTTTCCTCCCTTCCAAACTATGAAGCCAAGGCACCCTCACCCTCTCCAGAGCTGTAAAACATGGAAATTAAACACTATCTCACTATTGAGTTCCATCCAGATGTCAGACTCAGTTATTCACGTGTGACGATCTCCTTGTGTTTGGCTTTCACCTTCGGGGTGAAGGCTCAAGAGGTGGTTAAAGTCATTGCGGAAGAGCTGGCTATGATTCCCCCTCCCCTTTTTAGTGTCGGGGGCCTCGTGTTAGAAACCACAATATTCCTTTGTTATTGTATGGATATGGTATGGATATGGACACTGTCTAATGTTGGAAGTTAAGAAATCAGCCTGTACTATTATACCCACTATCAATTCGCTCAATATTTCTGAAGGAATTCGCAATACTGTCTTAAGACTTAATGTCTTAAGTCTTATTTCAAGTAAGATTTCTATTGTTATGTAAGAGGTATCCCCTTCATGTAATCTTAAATGGAAACACAGAATGAATATTATCTTGTGTGTGTATGTTTATTTCCAAAGCCTTCCTGAGTGTTATATTATTATTGCAGTCATTTCCTGTGCTGGAATTTCATTCTGGGGCTCCCGTTTCGCTCCTAAAACTTACAAGCGGTCCGTCACCCTTTCAGCACCTCTTGCTGGCTCTTGTAAAGGTGTGGGTGGCCACGGCCGGACCCTGAAGTGGCCGCGTGGAAGCTGAGCTGTGAAATTGCATTAAGTTGACAGACTATGGCCCGTGGCAGTTCTCCCTTAACGAAAACTGTTTCGCAGAGCAGCCCGCTTGGAGCAGCGGAGACAATCTGTTTGACAAGCGAGGCTTAATATGGAGCGTTTGAGTGAAGGGACACGATAGTGATTGGCTCGCATCTACTGTACATTTATAGCTCTCCACTGTTCGTAAGCAAGGAAATGTGTTCTGAGAGTGTATCCTGGAATGAAAGGGGGGGGGGGGGGGGGGTTGGAATAGAGACAACAAGCCTCCTTAATTCAGCAGTGACATATTCACCTATAGTGAATATAGCTATGATATTCTAGGGGGACATGCACACAGACACACCAACACACGTGCTTACGTAACCAATCCCAGTGCATTGCCTATTAACAACGTTATTTTAAATACAGCATTTTTATAACCCGTTTGATAACGGCGTGGCAAGAAACTTGGAAAATAACAGCCAAACATCAAAGTACAGCAGATCAATAGAAGTGATATGGGAACATACTGTAGGAAAACAAGAAGTCTGGAAAATATCCTTCCTGAATCAACCTGAGCTATAATATCCTGTATCTCTTTACAGGTAGTATTTCACCAAGGGTGACTTGAGTGATGTCAAGTGCAAAATAGGATGTGTCCAAAAATAACAGCTTCATAGACTGAGCTTGACGTCTCTGCAAAACGTAGCCTACAGTGGTCGCTCCAAAGGCAACGACAAATGAGCGGTAAAATGCGCCGTGTGGTCCAATAAACACAGTATAAATTTAAACCGGGGTTTCCAGGAGATGGCTGTCTCCTTTGACAGACACAAGGGGGAGGAGTTGGAGTGGGGGGTTGATGGGGGCAAGAGGGAAGCACCGGGGCAAGACTGACTCTGACTCGGAGGTTACAAAGTCAGTGTGAGCGGGCAAGATAGAGAGAGAGAGAGAGAGAGAGAGAGAGAGAGAGGGAGAGAGAGAGAGAGAGGGAGAGAGAGAGAGAGAGAGAGAGA
>JAODUG010017630.1:0-22577 GCA_027564795.1 Aphredoderus sayanus
CAACACAAATACATAAAGAAATAAATACACACAGCAATGCCAATTGAAAAACACACAAATCATACACAATCAGATGGTGCCGCCGTGTGGCCATTTTTTAGTACATTACGAGGGTTAAAAAGCTTTACCACAGCTACATGTTGCAGTGGGGGTTGCATCGATCAGTGGACTTCAATTTCAGACCTGACTCCAAATTATGCACCATAATAGCCACTGTCATATAAAAAATCCAGTATCATTTTGTGAGCCCCTAAATGCAACTTATGGCCTCTGGGAGAAACATTACCCACACTTTAGGAGTCTCTGATGTAGACTTAATTTCCAGTGTTTGGGTTGGGACCAATTCTGCCAAGCTGTCTGAACATTTTCTGTGCATCTCTTAACCCCCCCTTATCTACCACAGGCAAGTATCTATTGAGGAGGGCGAGCGGAAGGCCAAAGAGCTAAATGTAATGTTTATTGAGACTAGCGCTAAAGCAGGCTACAACGTGAAGCAGGTAAGACTGTGTACAAGTCATGCTCTGTGCCCTGCTGTATTGGTTCGCCTTCCAAGTGTCACCGCTCACCATGACAACTAAGAGGTTCAGATGCTATTTATTGACTTGCCTTAGCCTAAATATGCCACTTTCTTTTTTTTTTTTTAAGCTTTTGGCAGGGCCTGTAAAAAGGTTGTCTTAAGCGTTATTGATTCAAACGATTACCTGCCCCCAGAAGAACCTTGTTCATTTGAACTCCAGTTGTGCATATGACCTGACAGGTGACACTAGGAGCACAGCTTGCAACAACAGCAGGAAGGGGCATGACTATCTTATCCCCTGCAATGTACTCACACCTTTCTGTTGTTCTCCTGTGTCCTTGTGTCGGTGTGTGCTGTCTGTTGTGGTATGTGCACATACCTCTGTGTGTTGATACCGTGCGGTGGCTCGTGGTGGCTCATCGCAGGCAGATAACCACAGAGGAAGGAGAGCAGAGAGCGAAAGAGATGAATGTTCTTTTTATTGAAACGAGTGCAAAGACAGGCTACAATGTCAAACAGGTAGAGTGTGTGTGTGTGTGTGTGTGTGCGCGCGCTTGTTTTTTTTGTGCTCATGCTCCTCACTGAGAGATTTTATCTCACACACACATGTGCATGTGCTACCAGGTTGGCTTGCTCTGTGTGAGGTTGGTGTTGTCAAACTCTCCAGTCGTCTCTTCCACGTGTAATGCTCTGATTTGGCCACGTTAATCTCAACAGCCCAAGGAGAGTTCAGAGTTGGCAAACTGATAAACCTTTCGCAGGTGTTTGATCCTATTTGATTGACAAGAAAAGTGGCAAATCATTTTCTCTTGAAATGTGCATGTAATCAACATGAGGTATAAGTGATGCTCTGAATCACTGAGATTGTGCATGTAAAGCATCCTCATGCAACAGCTTCTCTTTTTATTATTTTAATTTTTTTTTATTATCAATCATCACTTGTGTTCAGCCAAGCTCTCGCCAGGGAAAGGCACCAAAAGGCATAATTGCAGTTCACTTGCAAAACATTAAACTACTGTAGTGTTCAAGATGCCCATGTGGCATCATGCCATTGCTTCCTTTGTTAGAGCTTCTTGGCAACTTAAAGATAAAGCTGCATCTACTGTATGTAATAGGAATATGCAAAGCAGGCACTGATTTAGCCGGATGTTTCCGGTAGGTTTATTGGGTTGACTCCCTTGACAGACTACACATGGTTTTTGTCTCCCTACAGCTTTTCCGCCGTGTGGCAGCAGCACTCCCTGGCATGGATACCACACAGGACAAGAGCAGAGAAGACAGTATCCTTTCTTTAGACGCCAGTGTAGAGTTTAAGACTGATATGGTGGGTTACATGATGCTATGTCATTGTGTATATACTGTAACAGCAATGTCTAACATTTCTTTGTCATTTTAAAATGTAAAAACATTTTTAAATGGATTTCTGCATCCCATAGAACATCACACATGTTGCCATCCTGGACAGAGATTACAGCTGAGCGCTAATCAGTACAAATTACTTATTTGATTTATTTGTTCTGTAAAGGTTAGGCTCCCTGAGCCTGTGTACACATCTGGTGTTGCTTATAGTAAAATACACATCTGATGTTTACCAATGTTTTTTCAGATCTTTGTTGTCTCCCCAGTTATTCCTTAACTCCTGCTACCCAGTGATTGACATAAAACTGGAAAAGCCACCAGAACAGCCTATGAACGAAGGAGGATGTTCCTGCTAATGCCCACCTCTTTTCTACACGGTCTCTCTGTCTCTTACTCACTCATTGTGAAAATCATCTTTCTGTACTGCATCCTTCATTTTGCCGTTCTCTGCGCTGCACCAGCAACTTGAAGCGCTTTCCCTCAGAAGGACCACTTTATTTGTTGAGCTTTTTGTCAGTGTGTCAATAGGAAGACCTTAGTGATGGTTAATTTAAGGTAACTAAACCACAATGTTTCAGGGGAAGAGGGCATCCATGATCCTGAAGAATATAACAGGGATAAAGATGAATCCCCAGCTTTGTCAGCCTATGGAGTCTAAACCCCAGACTAGCTAGGCTGATGACAGCATACAGTATGCTTTCTCTTTGTTGGCTTCCAAATCTACTGATTGTAATGCCCTGCATTTCCTTAATGTGGGGCAGTCACTGCACATTTTTATAGAGCATCTTTGCAGTGTGACGACTACATTATTTTGTCAAGAATTGAACCGGACAGCAATTCCTCAGACCCAATGGTTTCCATCTGTTTTGGGGTATATTTACTCTTTAACATGCATACTTTTATGATTTGTGAGCATTCACCGTCTTTTAGAGCTAACCTTGCTGATCTTATGTTCCTTCACAGTCCATATTTTACAATAACTTAAGTTGAGGCAAAATAGGGGGAAAATGTGTGGGGGAAAATCTTTATTTTTTGATGAGGGAAGCCAAATTGCTTGTTGTCTGTTCATGAAGTCAAATCAGGGTATGAATACTAAAAGTGAAAATGTTCTTTTAAAGTAAAAGTATAAGTAAAAACATTGTTTTACACTTAACTATTCAGCATAAACTTTCTGTGCTGTATGTTTACAATCCAACCATAGTTTATCTATTGCTATTAAATGACAGGTATCTGTCATTACAAACAATGCTATTTCTATTTTACACTTAACGTTTTGCTGTATAGAACGATATTTTGAAGTGGCTGTAATTTTGAGGGACAGTTCTGTTTCAGTTCTTTACTGTATAACTAAAATGGGGTGAATATGAGAAAGCAGCAGCTTGTTTTAAATGTACCTGAATTTGAGCTGCCTGTCCATAAAAACTCCTGTGGTAGAGATTTGCATCTTTACGAACACCAGCATAATCTAATGCTAAACTGAAAAATACTTTACTTCTAAAAATGATTATTACACTACCTAGCCGTCCTTTTTTCTATTCACTGTTTTTGAAAAGTTATACCTATCATTACTTGCACTGTTATTTTCTTTTTTCTTTCTTTATTGTAGTTTGTTTTTCTCTCTCTAAGGGCTACAACTTATTTAGCATTTCCAGATTTTATTTTGAAGGACATTATCATAATCGTTAAAAACTAAATGCAGAAATGCTTTCAAAAATGTAATTGAGGACTGCTTTGGGTTTTCCTGCAATAGGTTTGATATGAAGCTACATGAACACTTTAAAATATATTATTTTGCATTGTTTTGGATTTGATCTTTTGTTGGTGATTATTATACATTTGTATTTAATCCTCAATGACTTGTAATATTTATTTTTTGTTTTGGAGTCATTTTACTTTTTTATGGCTGTTAATATCGTCAAAATGGTGGGTTGAGACCTAAATCACTACAACATGAATTCATCTAGTCACCTAAATATTTACATTTTCTGTTCCCTTTCCCACTTCAGTCACACTGATATTACTAATAATACACAGTGCAATGTTTGTGTTTGAAATGGTTTTAAATAAAATCTAAATACTGTTAGTGCTGCAGGTGTTATTATTGTCTTTCTGACCATTGTGGAGAAGCTCTTTTTGATTTCTAGAAGTAGTATGATTGCTCAGAAATGTATTTGCTATTGTAATATATTAACACTCCCGCTGTCCTATGGGTTGAAAGGACCCGGTGCACTCGCAAGTAGCGGGCGCCAACTACAACACGGACATATGACATTCCGCGGTTGGCTCCCTCTGCAGAAATGCCATAGGACAGCGGGAGGATTTAATCATGTATTGGCATGTGTTTATTCACGTGTATATGTAAGTGTAACATTATGTAATTCATAGTAATAGGCATATTTCTAAAGTAATATTTTAACTCATTCATTTAAGCATTTCATAATTTAGATGACATTCATTAATTATATATTTCATAATACAGGGCTCAAGTGCAACAACTCAGTTATTTGTCCACTGTGTGTCACTAGAGTACCATTTGTCTCCAATCTGGGATCCAGTTTATAAAATAAAAACTGAAATGAACACCACTGCAAAATATAAAACATGTATTGATACATTTTGGACACATTCAGTTTAGACCTTTATTTAGGTTACTTAACTAAAAATCACCAGGATAGTTGAACCGCGCTCACAATGTGGACCGGTTGTGTTGCATTGACATCATGACACGTTTCAACTGCTCGTAAGTGACAAACATCACTACGTTCCAAGAACCAAGGCGTAAAAATGATGGCATAAACCTTAAAAGTGAGAGAAAACATTAGATTGCAATACCAAATATCACTTTTTGATTCCCTATTTGTGCATTGTAAAATATGTGTTTAAATGAAGCATTCCCAAACAGTTTCTTACCCCTTGTAAAAAGCAAAGGGTCCCTCATTGAAAACCATGGCTAAAGCACAATTGAGGACGCTGCTGTACTGGCCTAGAGCAGAGTTCATGTATCTTGTCTTGACCACATCAACAGGAGAGGCAATCACAGTTGTGCATAAGCCTGCACCAAAGGCCGACACAAAGTGGCAGGGCAGATTATCTGGAGAATAAATGTAGTCAGATGTTTACAGTAACTAAAAACTAATGAAAAAGACAACGTACAGTATGCCTTGGATTCATAAATTGAACTTACCTGTCATGGGGGTGGACATAATCAGAGCATCCTTGATGAAGTCATATGTAACTAGTTCAGTGCAGTTAACGATTGCATTGCGGGCAATGTTAGGAGCAGTACCTGCAAGAAATATGTTACGAAATTATAAAACAGGCTCCACATGTGTCCCATTAAAAAAAGTAAGGCTGAGATACACTATCCCTACATGCTCTCATAGATACCTTTCCACAGGCCGCGAATGCCCTCTTCCTTAGCAATGGTCTTGTAAGCATCGATGGTGCCCTGGTAGCGTCTTTCAAGCCCAAGAGACTTGACCTGCGCCTGGAAGCGAACTTTTACCACATCGGTAGGTTGAGCAAAAACAACTGCCATAGCGCCAGTAGTAGATCCTGCCAGTAGACGACTGCCAATACCAACATCTGCACCAAAGGACTAAGATGTCAATCCTGTAACAGCACACCCCACAACTGGTGGACTAAGATGTCAATCCTGTATAATAGTATTAATAGTACACCCCAAAGCTGGTTTAGGCACTTACGGTCTGAGCTTTTACTGTAGAACTGTTTCACAGAGTCATAGAGGCCGATGCGGACAGAGGCAAATGTCATCTGTCTCTGGAGTCCAGCCACCAGCCCATTGTAAAGACTCCTGGGACCTTCTGTGCGAACCATAGCCGTGATGGTGCCAAACACTCCATGATACTTCACTAAAGCTTTAGGTCCTCCTGGTTCCCCTTGCAGCTGTGCAGGAGAAATGGACATGGAGAGTTTGTAACGGAATGAAATGATGCAAACGATGACAGCTTAACTTCATCAACTTATCATCTCAATCATCAATCAACAATTTCATGCTGGACATGTATACATTTCTGGAAGGATATTTGAGGTGGTTTGGTTGGCCTTCTTTTCCATTCATTTCAACACTGTAGTTTTCGGTATACCTGCAGCCGCACTTTGGCTGTGTCCAAAGGAAAAGTGAACAGATCCGCAATGCAGGCTGCTGTTCCAGCACCCACAAACTTCACAGCTGCAGTTGGGGGAACATCTGCAGGTCCGAACCCAACCATTTTACTCCTCAGATAGACTATTTCTTGTAGAATAATTGGCCTTAAAGGGGTATGTGAACCAACAAGGAACCTGCAGAAACTGAAATAAGAATGTTTTGACCATAACACATCTTGTAAATGCTACACATATAACTTAACATTTGGATAACTGCTTGTATTTTTACATGTACATTGAAATACAATGTACATACATCGTATTTTCCAGAGCTTGTATAGGTGACGTCTATATTGTTCAGTGTATTCAACTTATTGTAGTACCAGACTTAAAGAGTACATATTAAAGTTGTTATACTTATTAATATATTTATGATGTGTAAATAATTCATAGACTTCTATTACAGGCAATTACATTTAGGTATAAGCTTGGGATTTAGGTGAGGCATTGTGCTGGCTGTTATACAGTAATGTAATGCTTACCTTTAATGACATTAGCAGTAGAAATCAGGATTCTCTAAAGGCGTCTCTCTGACTGAATTTACTACCAGCTAGGATTTGGTCTCCTAACTCTTCCATAGAAACACGATCTAACATTATAAGTTTTAAACACATAATCTGTCAAATAAAAAGAAAGAGACAAGTTCAAGTACTGTATAAGCATATCAAAATTAACACACTTAAGAAACTAATTTGTCCATTTACCTTGACAAACAGGTAAAAATGCCTCTTAAAGATGCTGCTGGCCTGATTCTGAAAACAATGATGGCTGGACTGTATCTGAGAATGCAGCAGCTGCCTTTTATAGTCCTACAGTTCTGTACATACGTCACAGCATGACAGCTGTGTGCCTGCTGGGGACTCTCATTATGCATGACCAATATGTAGACCTGTGCAGTCTTCTAAGTACTCTATGTGTGGAAGCTATTCATAGAAACACTCCAAGGCTGTTTTTGACAATGCAGTACAAAATAAATGCTTTCTGAGGGCAGACATACCCAATCTGCTCTTTGAAAACACGGCTGACCTTTTTCTTTGGCCCAGAAGTGATTTATTTAGAGTTCTTTGTGAGTGATAATAACGGATAATATTGTTAAATGCTAAATTGGAGTATTAACCACTTGAGAAAATACCTCGGCCTATGTTGACTTTGACAGTATACTGTGCATGCTTTGTACATTGCTGAGTCATGATGAAAATCCAAGAACCTCTACTCTAAAATTAGATCCATATGTTCAACCCAACATCTCACTACTGTTTTAAGGAGGAGTATAATTGTCTTGTTTACTTGTTCCTTAATCCTACAATACTGTATTTACAAAATTGTGTTTTTTAAAGTTGGCTTTATCTCCCATTCAGGTTATATTCACACACAATTAAGTGCAATCTTTATTGCAATCATTCTGTTCCCGCTTATCTGAAACTGGTAATAGTTTAGTTAATTATGAAACACTATAGAGGAAACATGAAAACTGTATTTAGAGTAACTCTCGTGGGATGGTAAAGGTCAGAAAGTGACCACATATAGTATAATCAGATTAAACATCATGAAGAACATGACAAGAAACACAAAACCAAGACAGAACTGGAAAATCATAGATTTATTAACGACATTTCAGTGACATTAATTACACCACATGAATTATTGACCAGCAATAAAATATATACTATAATTAAAAATAAATAAATAAATAAGTTACAGATATTATTAACATATAAAAACCTTAAATCGCACAAATCGTATCGCAAAATGTTTTGTATCCACGTATCTGTTTAAAGGTGGACTCTGATCTACTGTATGTTTGGAATTGCCCTTGTGGTGGAAACCAGTGTTTCAAAAACATTGGTTTGATCTACAACTCAACATGCCCCTCCCACATGTGTGCTGTGCTGTGTGCCCCTACAGAGCTCCAAAGGCTCACTTCATTGTCTACCATCCTCCTACAGGCAACCCATGCCATATCTGAGGGTTCTGGGGGGGCTATACTTGTAGGCTACCTTTGAAGTGAAATATCCCCCATAAATCCAAATTCCCAATTCTTATTGGATCACACACGGCTAAATCAGGGTTGTAATCAGAAATGATAATCAACACAAGTATTATTCGATGGTCGTATTTTACACTCAAGACTGCATTTTTCATTTGTCTCTAAAAGATAACCATTAAGGAACACCTTTATCACAGTCTCTGTGGTCTCTTCATGTTATGTAAGCCTTCGAAGTCCAATAGCAGGTTCTTAGAAGTCCTAATGCAGGTTCAAAGAACTTCGGTAACATGATAACCTAGGCGTCTGTGCAAGCTCACTTCTCCCCAAAGAAACTTTGTCCCACTGTCGGACGAAAGTGGTCAAAATGGAGACTCCCAGGATTGTTGTGCTCTGGACATAGCTCGCTTTATCTGTTCATATGATACAAACATTACAATGTTCCAGGAGCCCAATCGCAGGAAAGATGGCATGAACCTGAAAGAGAATTCAAATTCAAGCCAGGTACTGTAGGCCTACAAACAACAGAAACGTATTCAGAAAGTCAGGTTTAGAGCATTCCTACAGTCATGTGCTTACCCTTTATAAAACGCGCTTGGCCCCTCCTTTGCCAGCATGTTAAGAGCACATTGTATAGCACCATTGTACTGGCCAGCCCCTGAGTTCATGAAGCGTGTTTTGACTACATCTACAGGAGACGCCACTACTGTCGTACAGAAACCTGCACTGAACGCTGCTGTGAAGTGGCATGGAAGGTTATCTGCAGTGGAAAGGGACACGAGTTGAGTGGATGTCCACTTTTGTACAGAAACAAACTGTAAAGCATATTTCTATTATCTTTGAGACTCACCTGTCATTAGGTCATATTTCAGAATCAGTTCTTTGATGATGTCATATGTCACCAGCTCTGCACAGTTTACAATGGCATTACGTGTGATGTTGGGCATACAACCTATAGCAAAACCAGGGAGAGATACTTCAAAACCTGTGGCAAAATTTAAATATGATTTTCTTGCAATACAAATTAATATTTTATATATATATATATATAAATAAGTACGTACCTCTCCAAAGGCCCCTCAGGCCCTCATCGCGTGCAATAGTTCTGTAGGCATCTATAGTGCTGCTGTATCTCTTCACGCCATCAGCCAGCCGTATCTGAGCCTGGAAACGGACTTTCACCACATCTGTGGGTTGTGCAAAAGCCACCGCCATGGCACCTGTGGTGCAACCAGCCATGAGCCGGGCGACAATTCCAGCATCTGGAGAGAAGACAGGTAAGGACAGTTAAGTTTTTTCTGGTCCAGCCTGTAAACAGGGAACCCTCGAAATGATAGAGTTGAAAAAAACCTGAAAACTGACGCAACTACACTAACATTTCAGAGATGTGTCAATCAAGTGATCTAATTAGCCAAATCAACCCCAAACAGGTGTTAGTAAATGTGTTCTAAAACTCACTCTCAGAGCCTCGGGTGTAGAACTTCTTCATGGAGTCGTAAAGTCCAATTCGAACAGAAGCAAAGCTCATCTGTCTCTGCAGTCCTGCAACCAGTCCACTGTATAGGCTCCTGGGCCCTTCTGTATGAACCATGGTGGTCAACGTGCCAAACACTCCTCGATACTTAACTGCATTGCCTCCCTGAGACTCTCCTTGAATCTGTAACATGTTAGAATACATTAAATATAATCAATAGGAGAATATGTACCATGACGCATTTATGATTTTGGTCATTTAAGTTTCGCTTATATCCAAAGCGGGCTTACAAGGAGTACTTTTACAAGTATTAAAGATACAGTCCTTGATTGGTTGACTTGAATTTATAACCATTAACCATTATCTTCCCCTGCCACCACGTAGTGAGCTGCCTCTAACCTGGAGCCTGACTTTGGCCGTGTCCAAAGGGAAGGTGATGAGATCAGCAAAACAAGCTGCTGTGCCTGCGCCGAAGAACTTGATGGTAGCAGAGGGTGGGACGTCTGTGGGTTTCATGGCTACTGCTGCTGTAGTCTGTCTGTCTTCACGCACGCCAAACTCAGCAGGACAACAATCAGAGGACTGACTTTGTCTAAGATCTCTGTATGTATCTGAGACACACCAAAGAAAATAATTATTCATCCCAACAACAGGGACAAGAACTGTAGCTTTTCAATATTTGCATCTAATATCTTATATTTATATTAAAATGTGATTATATTAGATTTTTATAATATATACTGTGTATATAGTATACTGTACAGTATATACATAAAAAATTATATCTATATTATATTATAAATATAATATTTATAACAATAGATACAGTATCAGTAGTAATATTTATTTTATGTATTATTTGTATGTATTATTATTATTATTATTATTATTATTATTAATATTAATATTAATATTTATAATAAAATAGACTAACATATAATCTAATGTTAAAGCTATTGTATGTGTGAACATTTAGCTTACCTTAATCGTGAATTCCAAGTTTTCAATCAAACTGTAAAATGTCTTTGTGAAATGCCTTTAGCATTTGCTGCTTCACTATAAACAGTGAACTATTTAACTAAACATCCTTCTAATCAAAAGCTGCTCAAAGAAAAATTCACTATTAATAAATGATCCTGATTCCTTTGTATTCCAACATGTTTATGCTACAGGTGAGTCCAGATGCAAAAATGTGAATCCAGCACAAAGACAGGCACATGTATATACAATCCTCTGGTCAGTTAGTCCTTTTGGTGTCTTGTGCTCATGTCTTGAGTCGCATGTTTACTGCTCTATGGCTAAGAAAGCACTTCAATTTATAGGCAGGTTTGTACAGACCAGGGCAGGAGCTTGACATGTGTGGTATACGCACTTGCTATGTTTATCTCTTGTGTTTACTGGCCTTTGAATTGAGACATAGCTGCTGCTCTTAACAAACGTCGTTACGGTAACCTGATATGAGATAGATGAAACTGGCAAACACCAACTGCTACTTCACTTTAGGTATACAAACACATTAATTTCTCAACAGTCTTGTTTATTTGCATGCTTTTATTATTCCTATCTTGGCATATACATTATATAGGGCAATGTATTGTCACACTGTCAGAGCTCGGTTTTATTTAGTGTTAATTTCTATAACTGGTCAACACAAAAACAAAGAAATCATTATAATTAATACAATTCAAATGGTCAGTTTGTACAAAGATACTGGTGTCTCCTCCATAAGCTCCCATTTCACGTAATGATAGTGACTCATATGTATCTACCAACAAGAACATTCATCCCCATTCACATGCCAAGTACAAGCTAACATAATATCCCTATTGGTTAGTTAACATGGCCAATCAGATTCAGAGGCCTGTCTCAATTGCAAGGATGTTTTCTTGGGTGTTTAACTGACGCAATAGAGGTATGGGCACAAACTTTGTGCCAGTACTTCAATGAATCTATTATTGTTGTTAAAGAGTTTGGGAGTTCCCTGCCCCTATAAAGACACATCATGTTCCAGACAAGAGTGCTTCTCAGGCAGTCCTTACAGTGAGTGAGTGTGTGTAGATGAACTGGAAATCTATATACAGTCACTCAGACTATCAGCATCTAGCTGAAGAACTTTCCCACAGCAGTGGTCAAGGGACTAAGGTGTGTTGTCTGGATGTGTGTGTGTGTGTGTGTGTGTGTGCATGCGCATGTGTGTGTGTGTGTCTGTGTGTGTGTGTGGGTGTATGTGTGTATATGTTGGGGGTAGGGGTGGAGTGCTGACGTCCTTGGTCTGCATGCCTTCTTCATACATGTGACTTTCCATGACTGGTACATTCTTGTGTCTTGTCCTGCAGGTTAGTGTGCACTCTTTCACACAATGTAGCGTTAAGACAATAATCTTCATCTAATCTGCACTTTCAATTATTTCAGTTTCTAAATTTCATATAGTTTTTCCGCATAGGTCATTGTTGCCTTCTGGTATGTGACATAACACACCAAATAATCAAACACATTGTAGAGAATTATTTGCCCCTGCCCACAAATCTATATATATATAATGCTTTGTGTAAAGAAAGTCTGAATGCACACATGCACAAAGAAAACCTGTAAGTAGTAACAAACTAGCAACATAATATCTGCAGCCATCTAACAACTCTCAGCCAGATGAAACCAGTTTCCTTTGGAACATACTGTGAGGAACTTGCGAACCCTCCAACCTATCACTGGTAAACAACTTGTTTCTTTGGTTTCAGCTAGCCAGTCGTAACTGCGCCCATGACCCATTAATTAGAAACTGAATCTAAATATGGCTGCTCCCCCAGTGAAGTAGTTAATACTGGCTCTATAAATAAACATGTGCATCACTACAAGGTCACTAGAACTCAACCTTTCCCCTCATGGGCAGATCATTTGTCTATATGCTTTTTTGGGATACTATTTTATACTGCTATTGTCCAGGTCCAGGTCTAAAATAAAAATTAGAATTTCACAGTCAAGGAAGATTTCTCTATTTTTGTGTGTGGGAGCAACACCAGTCTCTCTTTAAACACCAAATATGCAGCATATGGTGTGTGTGTGTCTGTGTATGTGTGCATGCATATCCGTGCGTGCGTGCATGCATGCATGCGTATGCGTTTTACTGAAACAAAGTAAACCTTTGCCAAGCAGGATTTGATATATCAAATAAATAATCAAATTATCTATTAAGCTACATGAGTTAGATGGGTAGGCAGGCACACCCCCACATTTGGCACTATGATTTATTGCCATGGCACCTCCAGATGACTGGGGCAGTAAATCTGATGTCTCAAAGCCCCACTTCCATCCTTTACTCCAGTAGTGTACCATCAGGCCCTTCAACAAAAACGAGACAAGAATAAGTTATACATAAGTTATGAAACAATTGTTCCCAAAGACGACATAATTTTAGCTTATGAACAACAAGTGCTGCAGTTGCACCTTGTGACCATATAGGGGCAGCAAACTCCTCATATAGTCCAATGTGTGGGAAATAAAAACATTTTATGTATTATTCATGTTTTTGGATATTTGCAAAAACTTGTTAGACCTCTTTTCTCACTGAACATCTGTATCCCGGACATGGATGCTCCGCCTATGCTGACAGACACACTTCTGTTTAAACCCTGCTTTGTCATGTCTTGCTGTCTAGACCTGTAGTCCTTCAGCCACTTGACTGAAGGACTGAGCATTTGGTGGTACTGGTGGTACATCATAAAATTGATATACACCCTATTGTATCTTATCACCTGTGCCAAAATAGGTATATATATGGGATACTTTTTCCCAGCAACATTTAAGTCGTGTCTTAATACATCTTTAAATTCCCAAAAGCAGCAAACAGTGCAAAATGACAACATGCAAAATTAAACACAACTCAAAGCATGTTCTCCGTGTAAATACAAAACAATAAAGAAAAGTGATCTGTGCCTCTAAAAAGCTGAACTATCATTTTTACTCCACAATTAATATGAAGGGGAAAACCAATTTCTTTCTATGACAAGTATTGCCCTGATCAGGACAAAACACATTTAGTGAGTGTTGAAACTTTCTTTTGCGTACAGAAACACTCAGTTTGACACTCTCGTATTGCCCATGTAGATGCAGTTAAATGCAGGTAGTCCAAAGATATTGCATGATGGCGTAGTTGGTAGAAACTATACAGCAAAGAGAGGGAACAATGTATTTTGTAGTGCAATCGCCTGACTGTTGAGGGCGGTATTATGCCTGGCAGCATCTACACTGCCGGAAATAATTTTTATTAGAAGAAGAGATCAATGTTAGCTTGTCAGATTAACGCACAGTAGCTGCAATTGACGAAAACATAATCATATGCTGCACAAGAGAGGGGACATTCAGCTGAGCGGTAACTGACGTCAACCAGGCGCCATGGAGAAACAATTGCATTTAAATCTGTTACCGTCCAGGCCTCCAATGGCAGGCGGTTTGCAATCTGGTTCCAAAATGAGAATGGGGTGAGTTCGCTTGCATCTTATTAGCATGCTGTCAACTTTACTAGTATACTGTAGTATGCCAAGCAACACTGTAAACACACCCACGCATATTGAGGCTTAACACGCTGCTTTCATACTGTACAGCGTTGGGTGGAATGTAAACAGATTTCTAGCATGACTGCTATTTTGTTTAGAGAGCCTACAATGAGCCTTCAGTATCCACAGGTCTGCATATATTGTAATATGCTTTCTTTAACGTTTTTTCCTTAAGCTGACCATTATAACCGTTTATAACAGATCTCCAACAGAGTGGAAATTCGAATATTCAGTGACAGTGACTGTTTGTAATTATGACTAACTGAAACTGCGTAGCCCAAGCAAAAAAAATCAGTGCGCAGATCTGTTTAGGTCCACCTTCCCTGCTGTTTACATTGGCGTAGGCGGTACAGCATGGAGGAGAATCTGACTTAATATTTTCTACTTGACCTGTCACTTTTGGTCCTCCTTGTGCAGCCTTAAATGTGTTTAGGTGGCTAGAAGGTGGCAGTAGCTTATGTATTATCCTTTAAGCATACTGTAATTGCAAGGATTAAGTGGTCAGGGTGGACAGGGGGGTCTACCCTGCTACCCACCTGAAGTTTATGAACTTTTATTGACACTAAACCTGTAGGCAAATTGACGTGAACATGTCTTTAATACTTGTAAAATTAACATGAACATACACAGGGTCAACATTTCTTCTTCTTGAAATGTTAGCCTAAATTTAACTTCAAATATTAATAATATACAAGATATTGATCTGTCTTTTCAGCCTTAATTTAGTTACTATAATTTCTTAAGCCTGTAATTACACCTTTCATTCCAGAATGTGTTATAATTATATTTCATTGGTATATTCATTTTGCCTGCAGACCCGGTAGGAAGAAAGACTTTTCCCCATTGTCCTGGAGTCAGTACTTTGAAACAATGGAAGATGTTGAGGTGGAAAACGGAAACGGAAAAGATATATCCTTAATCATAACTTTTTGAAATAACTTTCAATGACAAATTCAGGTGATGTTCTGTAACGTTGGCCTAGAGACTACAAGTCATAGGCCTCTTTGAATGTGTTTTCCTTGACTTCCCAGCACACCTTCAGAATTTACTGCAGTGGTTCCCATGGGCCTGTGCTGCTGCTACTTCACGGAGGAGGACATTCTGCACTGTCCTGGGCAGTGTTTACTGTGAGCATAATATCTTATGAGTACATACTTGCCATTACAACACAATACAATCAAACTGTCATCTACGGTTTCATCAACATACAGAGGTTAAAAACCTCTACATTCTAGAAGGTGCCTTTAGGGCTGTGGACGTCAAACGTTTTGATCCATGACCCCCGAAAATGATTTGCTGTAACTTAAAATTAATAGAAAATTGGGATTATTTTCAATTTACTTTGTTAATTATATTATTTAGATTGATATTTTTATGTATGTATTTATTTATTTAGTTAATATTTATTTTGCATCCCATGATTCCTGGGAGGTACTGAGCCATAGCCCCCAAGTAAGGCACATTGATGACACTTGCCATAGACATGGGCCTAATTTCAGCTTTTGTCCAGGGTATTTTAATGTACTGTGTATAATGTAAATGTATAATACATAATTGCTGATTTGCCTCCAGTCATAGCCCTCTGTGTTAAAAGAGAAACTTCAGTACATTTGGCAAAAGCCACTGTGCCTCTGGTTTTTTGGTCAAGACTTGTATGCAGACTCGCACAAACATTCACATGTCAGTCTATGTGTTTACATAGCAACCCATTTTCTCTCTGCTTGTAGCCATAATCACTCACAGAACCTCATTTTCTGATGCCAAGGCTGTTGGTTTCGCTCTGTTTTGTTAGAGCTTGCTTGTGAATGTATGTGTACCTACAGGCAGTGATATACAGCAGGGTTGACTGTAGGGTCGTGGCTATGGACCTCAGAGGTCATGGTAAGTGTAGTAGTGTTCAGCACTATCAAATCAACATAATCTGCATATCCAAACGATTAACTAAAGAGATGTCCCGCAGGTGACACTAAAGTCAGTGATTCTGAAGACCTTTCTGCAGATACAATGGCTAAGTATGTGGTTTTGTTTAAAGTATGAATGGGTCTGCTCTAGTATGTAGGACTATAATATATATTTAGGCTTACTGAAAACAACTCTTCATAGAACTGTGACTACTTAAAGAAGACATCTATTTTCCTGTTTCTGCTATTATTATTATTATTATTATTATTATTATTATTATTGTTATTATTATTCATGCATTATCATTGCCACATAGAAATGTTGTACATAACATGTTATTTTCTTACTTTCATTGATTGTTTAGAAGGGTACTAAACATAATCTATTTCCTCTTCCAGGGATATTGGTAAAGTAGTGGAGGCCCTGTATGGAGAGAACGCTCCTCCAATAGTGATTATTGGACACAGCATGGGTGGAGCTATAGCTGTTCACACAGCCGTAGCGAATCATATACCATCCCTTCTTGGCCTATGTGTCATTGATGTTGTTGAAGGTAAGAACTTGTGCACTGCTTTAATACTGCAAATAAACTAATGAGATTCATCACATTTGGATGAAAACATGTTTTGCACATTGGATTCAGGCACAGCCATGGATGCATTGAACAGCATGCAGAATTTCCTCAGGAGTCGTCCGAAGACATTTAAATCTCTAGAAAATGCCATTGAATGGAGGTAAATACTCAAAATAATTTCAATTATGTAAAATGGAAATAAGTGTGGTTGTTATTTCAGAGCGTGTGTTGATGGTTACTTTTTCAATTGTTTGGGTGTTTCCTTACAGTGTAAAGAGTGGACAAATCCGAAACATTGAGTCAGCGCGAGTCTCCATGGGAGGTCAGGTGAAAAAGTATGTCAGCATTTATAAACTATGCTTTCATTCATGTCCAGGGTTACTATGTCACTGGACAATCATTGTGTCTTCATAATTTAAAAACCTTTATTTATAAATAAACATTTTAGTCTTTAATAAAATAATACATTTATGCTGCTTATATTTTATACGTTTCATGCAATTATAAGAATATTCAAATAATGGATTGCTTTTATGTTTTTGGTGGTGGGGGAGGAAACCACTGCTCTCTGCGTTGGATTTCCCTGGGCTTACTTAGTTTATAGTAGCATTCGTATATACTTCACTATTGTACATTCTCAGATGGGAGGAACCAATCAGCTGCAGCCCATGTGTCTCCAACATCGTTGGAGAAGGTATTATTGAAGAGGAGGAGGAGGAGGAGGAAGACACTGAAGAAAAGTCTAACAAAAAAAGAATTAAGGAGGATGACAGAGAGGTTACATTATGCTTCTTTACTACTTCCTTTTAAAGCAATATTGAAGTTTGTAAAACCCTTGTAGCTGTTTCCTTACTGTACCTCAACATGAATCCATTGTAGCATGTATGGAAATGGGGAAGCCATCTCTACTGGTGATCTGTACTTTCAGCATTTTACAGAATTAAAATGTGCCGTTTCATTTTAGGTATGTTTATACTTTGGATAAACATTTAAATTCTTCAATTAAACTCTACAACAAACTGGAGTAACTTGATTACACACTATAGATAAGTAAAAGTACTGTATGTGTGGTTTGTTAGAGGACTGAAAATATATTTATGGTATATTTAAAGTTTCACAATCTCTCCATATAGGCAAAAAAAGAAAGCACCTTCACATGGCGAGTGGACTTGTCAAAGACAGAATCATACTGGGAGGGATGGTTTAGAGGCCTGTCTGCCCTTTTTCTTTCATGCCCTGTGCCAAAGCTGCTTTTGCTTGCAGGTTTGACATTTGAAATACCCATTTAAAATACCAATTGCTGTTAACGTTTCCAAATTGCATATGCATATCATTATTTTACATATTTGTCATATAGAAGACGCTTTTTTCAAACATATACTGTAAAGTCACTTATCTCAATAGTATAATTTACCATACATCAGTCATATTTAGCTGTTTAATCACCAGCCACTAGAGTTAAACAATTGACAAGTACTCAACTTGCAGATCCTACTGCAAAGTAACGTTTGTGATCAAATACATTCCTAATAAATTGTCATTGACCTCAGCCAACTATTTTGATGTATCTCTTTGTAGGAGTGGATAGGCTTGACAAAGACCTTACAATTGGACAGATGCAAGGTAAGGAGCACAGATGCATTTTTCCTATCCAATGTGGATTACCTTTTAAGTGATCCACAGTTTAAGAACTCATTGTTTATCTACAGGGAAGTTTCAGATGCAGGTCCTCCCACAGTGTGGCCATGCCGTCCATGAGGACGCACCTGAAAAGGTAAGCATCGCTTCTCACACATTCTTCTATTAGCAAATAGCATCGCTGGATGTGCGCATGCATGCAGTTGAGATACACAGTAGCTTTAGTGACTGCTGATGTCACACATTCTAATATGGATGATACATCTCCTATAGAAAGTGTACTTTAGTTTGGTTTGCATCTGCAAAACTTTTAATGTATACCGATATTGTTTTCAGAATAACAAGAACTTAGGTAAAGTAGGGCTACATGATTAATTGAATATTGATCTGAATTATAATTTTGGCTTCCCAAAATTAAATGAACATGATCAACTGCCATATTGAATTTTAAAATGCGTGTTATGTTCATAAAAAACTGCATATCAAATCAAGCACTTCCTAAACTCACAGCCACTAGGGGGTGATTTTGGGGAACTGTAGTGACCTGCCTTTGCTCGTCTGTCAAGCCTGAACATTTGACAGGCTGGTGTTTCTTAACCTGACACACCAGATGGTTGTTACGCGCACAACCATATATGGAGATGTCCATCAAACTGTTTTAGAAAAAGTACTTGGAAGGTGAATGGATGAATCATCTCTCTCTGTAGGAATTGCTGTCACTTTTGCTGTGGTCGGACCGAAACCACGCCCGTAGCTACCAGTATGACGCAGATTGGTCACACACTAGTTTTTCCGGATAGAATTTGAAAGGATTGTTTGCATCTCTAGACTGATTCTCACGGCGAAGTCAAACTGAAGCTCGCGAGACCATCCTGATCTCGCGAGGCTAGGTGTTTCTTGCCAAAAACCTGTAAACACTGTATTGCATTTTCTACATAGATATTAATTGTTTTTATTTGGTTGCATGTTTATTTTTTGTTAGCCTACCTTTTGAGTACAATTACATATTTTGCTTGTAGGAGATGATGCACTTTATGGACCTTTTTATGGTCCTAATTTTAATGGTCCAAAGATGTGTGCATTAGCAGGAATGTAACACCACATGGAAGTGAAAGGATCAATATTGAACAAAATAATTGTGATTATAATTTTGGTCATAATCGTGCAGCCCTAAGGAAAAACATTACATTTAGATTTAAACATGTATTGTTTATTTCCTCCAGGTAGCTGATGCTCTAGCAACATTTATGGTCAGGCACAAATTTACAGAATTTAAGGAGGGATACTTCTGGTAAGATATTTTCACAGATTTTTAATGGAAATTGCTTTATTTTTAATTGTGCATAGTATAAGAATTTTAACAATATCACAGGAAATGTAATAATGTGTTTTTACCAAAAGTCACATACTAACTACTGATTCACTTTTTGTTTTTGCAAAAAAAATATTTTACAGCTAATTTCCAGGGTCCCTTCTGCCTCACAGCCAGCAAAGAAAATAGTCAGACATTATTACAATTTAACAGTAAATTGTGGAAAAAAAATAACTTGTAAAATAAACTTGTTATTTCTATTATGTTGCTGTTTTCAATGTAAGTTATGTTTCCAAGCTTTGCCTTATTTAATAATTTTATATTTTAGGAACATAGATTTGTTTTTTTTTCGTTACTTGTCCTCCATCTTTTTTTATATGTGACTTTACTTGATTTCATAATGTCATGGTATATTTATACTATTTAGATTTAAAGAAAGGGAATTAAATGTGGTTAAATGCCATATGCTTTTTGGTTGCGATGTGTATTAAAGTGGCATCCTGGTCAGTTTAAATGTTGGTCTTTTATTAAACAAGACCCATCAGATTGTAATTTTTAAACCTTACTTTAGCTTGTTTCCTCATGCAGTGACATGTTGGGCCTCATACTGTTTGTTTAAAAAAAAGTGAATATTCTATTAAATAATTTCTGCTTAAATGGTTTTTTTTTTCTCCAAAATATAAAGTAATCATACCCTAAATACTGCGGAACATTGTTTCACCACAATTGTGTCGTGGAGCCTGACTTTTTAAGCCTCCCATGCTCAAGCATACATGGTGACAAAGCGATTGAAGAACAGAGAAGCTATGTAAAGAGATAGAAGTAAAGAGTAGGAAATAAAAGCTTTGTCTTCAGATGAAGGAAATCTGTTGAAAAGCCATTCTATCCATATAGGTTGTAATGATGGGCAGGTGTGTCATTGCAGATTATTTGACGGAGTATGCACTTCCCCTGAAGAGCTGTTTGGGCTTTCCTAATGATAAACCTCAATCACCATGGCATCATGTCAAAACATTGTGATTTGCTTTATCAACTTATTGTTTGCCTGTTTTTATTTATATAAACTTACTATTACCTTATTCTCTTATGTTTATCTTATTAAAACCCTTCTGTGTTCCTTGGGTTTCAAACGTATTGGGTTGTGCCAACAGACGGCACCATCTGATTGTATCAAATTGTATCTAATTGTGTAGTTATCTTTAGTGTCAATGCTGTGTATTTCTTTCTTCACGCCTTTTAACCCTCCTGTTGTCCTCTGGTTTCAAACACAAACCTTGTGCCAGCAATGCACATCATATGTATGTGTACTGTAAGATGTAGAATAAGGATTGGTGCCTTCTATCTACCACAAAGAGGTAGTGAGTTGGGTCAGTAACCCAGAGGACAACAGGAGGGTTAACCCAGTAATTTACTGTCAAATAAAAATGTTTCTCATAATTTGCATAACCTTCTGTAATGTATGTTTTCCGTTTTTTTTTTGTCTTGTACTTTTTTAAGTTGTGTTTTTGTCTGACTAACATACAGTGTATACACACACACACACACACACATTTAAAAAAAAAAGTGTGTATAACTTGTAATGTTACTGACTGCCTTATATGG
Source organism: Aphredoderus sayanus (assembly GCA_027564795.1). Taxonomy (NCBI): domain Eukaryota; kingdom Metazoa; phylum Chordata; class Actinopteri; order Percopsiformes; family Aphredoderidae; genus Aphredoderus; species Aphredoderus sayanus. The sequence continues at coordinate 21,080 of JAODUG010017630.1, forward strand.
CTACGTACCTGAGATGTGTTTCAAGTCGTTTACCCATGATAAATTCTTCCATATATTAGATATGGATATATTATAGAAAAAGTAGTTGGCTAAAAATGTATACCAGTGTCATATTTCGGGAACTATAAAATAACAAATGTTCACACTTTTCATTGTGCAGTCTCTTGAACCCTAATGATGTCCTTTGGGTCAATTTGACCCAACACACTAGCTCTTTGTGGCAGATAGAGGGCGCCAATCCAAATATTAGATATTACACAGACATATGATGTGCACTGCTGGCACAATGTGTGTGCGTTTGAAACCTGAGGATAAAAGGCACGCAAAAAACAAACAAATACTAAAAGAAATAAAGGGAAAAAAAGACACAGCAATGACATTAAAAGAACCAGACAATCATACACAATCATCAGATGGCGCCATCTGGTGGCTCAATGCGATATAAGGACATCGTGAGGGTTTAAGAACACTATTGTTATGCAACTTCTAATTTTAACCAGAAGATGTCACTATTTCTTTACAGTTAGTTCCATTACAATTATAGACTAACTGTGAATCTGCATTCGATATCTAGCAGGCTATTTATCGTACACGTACAGAATGTGCCTTGGGGGAATATTTGATCATTAAAAGCAGCGATGTGAACGACATATTTATTACAAATTGCAGAAATGTAAAAAAGGATATATGCGTGACTCTTCAGGACCCATACACATAACCTAATTGTGTAGCGACAAGGGATAAAGGGAAAGAGGCAGCAACCAATTAATGTCAGTAAACATGAGTGGAAGGGGTTGCCCGACAGAACGAGCGACAGGGAGGTGGACTAATTTAACTGATCTTTACTTCACCACAATCATAGCCCCCCTCTCAATGCTTCCTGGCCTTTATAAAGGAGCACTTAAAGGCTGAACAGCATTCCAGAGAGAGAGAGTACCAAGTACCAAGAGACAGGCAGACGTTTTAGAAATACAACAGACAGGGAGACGTTTGCCGTTGACATTTTGAAATCAATCACTTAAATGCAGGCTCAGTGTCTTTAGCTTAGTGTGTAGGTTAAGCTAAAAAGACTTTCACGCAGCTACTGCAAGTCGAGTTTCAAAGTGTTTTCTGTGCATTTATGTTGTTCAATTTTTAACCCTAAAGCATATGGTATTGTTTAATTTTCATAATGTCTATAAAGGTTCAAACATTTTCTTAATTAGGCTTTTGGAAATGCTGTGATATAGTTCTTCCAAATGTCTACATGTTGAATTGACTAATCTGAAGAGCTCCTGGCTTTCAGTTAGGCGTACAGTAGGTACAGTAGGTTTTAGTAAAAGTTAAGATCGCTAACATCCTAACAGTCCTCCACATTGAGGGTTTGTGGTGCGGGTGTAAGCATAAACACAAAGATCAATGGGCATTTTATTTAGGGAAAAAACCCTTAGAATAAAGCAGCTAAATGTATCCCCCCCCCCCCCAGCCCGCGTAAAAATGCTTCGTCACAGCATCATGT
>JAODUG010017658.1:0-22570 GCA_027564795.1 Aphredoderus sayanus
TCTCTCTCTCTCTCTCTCTCTCTCTCTCTCTCTCTCTCTCTCTCTCTCTCTCTCTCTCTCTCCCTCTCTCTCTCTCAGATCTACATCATAGGGCTGATTGCTGACAGAAAATTCCAGCACTTCAACACCGTGTTGGAGGCCTACATCAAGCAACACTTCAGTGCCACCCTGGCTTACAAGTAGGTCACTTCCTATCTTGTAACCCGCCATGACTACATCAAATGAATGCAAGACTAATACTTAGTTAAATTACTACCCAACAAGCAATCAGTACATAGTCCAAATACCCATGATCCTACATATCTATGAACACATGCACACACCAGCAGTTTAGTTTATGATAGACTCTGTATGACATGTGGTCACATGTCACACATCTCAGTAGTCACGAGTGCAAGCAAAAGGATTAAGCATATCCATGACAATTCCACCACTCTGCTTTCTCCTCCTGCTCATATACTGTATATAGGGAGACACTTCCCCACACCTACTCCCGATCTGGAAGTAGGTGTGGGGTCTATTCCACGCAGACAGAGCTAAAAACCTCCACACCCCTCCACACATACAGTATTTTCCCAATAACACTGAAGCTTTTTCAATATACCGTATACTGCAAGCAACCACGTTGTCTTGTCTTGTATTGTCTACATAGAAATTGACATTCCACATTCCAGGATTGCAGTGTATATAGGGCCTACACATAAACACAGTGTGGTGGTGTAGGTGCAGAAAACATTTTAAAACAGCATATAAAAGCAAAATGCAGTCTTGATCACACAAAAGTGGTCTATCTAAGTGCTCTAAAAGCCATGTAGTCCTAAAGTAAATGGTTGGGATTGCGAATAACACATACAGTACTGTAGCTGCTTATTGACGGCGCAAAATTGTATGAATATGACTTTAAACCCAGCCCCTTTCATCTCACACAGAATCCTGTGAAGAATAACACTTTGTTCTGAAGGTCTGTCCTGCTGTTAGTGATGGAATAGAAGTTGATGTGAGCTGCCTTTTACCGTAGCAAAAATGGCTTTGGATGCTTTTATGCAAAGTAGCTCATGATAACTTGAACCAAGCACACAACCCAGTGAAGGCTGTATCAGAGTGTGGTCAGATATGCATGTCATTCTCTGTAAATGACAAAGTTTTTAAATGTATCTAGGTAAACATTGCAAGCAGTTAAAACGAGGACCCTTGTCCAGCTCTCTGTGTGTGTGTGTGTGTGTGTGTGTGTGTGTGTGTGTGTGTGTGTGTGTGTGGGCAGGCCTGTAGAATGCTAGGATTAACATGTCCACTCTTGGTGTTGGCCATGCCAGCTGGAGTGTAACGTCTGTGGAATAATGGCTGAATCACTAAGGTCTACTCTCTACTTGTCTGTCTATTTGGTGCTGTGTTAATTCAATTCACTCCATCCAATTCACTCCAGTAGATGTTATGGCCCGCAGTGATTCTCCTTGTTTCTCCATCACTTGCTATCATATCGTTTCCTCCCTTATTTCTTGCCCTTCGATACCTCCATTAATCTTTCCCTTTGCTTTTTCCTGCAATCTTGCCCCTCTTTCTCGTACTCTTTCCATTACTTCGCTTATTTTCCACTCTTTTTCTCAATCTATCCATTGTCTCTGCTGATTTTCTGTGTGCGAGAGTGTGTGTGTGTGTGTGTGTGTGTGTGTGTGTGTGTGTGTGTGTGTGTGTGTGTGTGTGCGTGTGTGTGTGCGTGTGTGTGTGTGTACAGTATGTGTATGTGTGCGTGTTTTTGTGTTTCCCGGGCTCTTAAAGAGGGTCAGCCCAGCTTAATGCCTTTCAGCCCATAGGCCGTTATGTAAAACTATCTAACTATCCACATTTCAACTACCCATTTCATTATTTTATTTTTTATTTCCAAAACGAAATCCTCCCAGGCCTGGCTCTTAACCACACATCACAACAAAACCAGACTAGATTGCATGAGTAATATGCCAGTAATAATTTCTGTGTCCCGATGGACAGATTAGAACTCAATTTATAAGAGGTATTATTCTTCTTCTATTTTTTTAAGGGCACTTTTATTGTTTAAGAGGATTGAGCATCTTTAAGCTGGTTAGGCAATGTTCGCCTGTGGCCACTTCATAGAAAGGGGACAACCACAAAGCCGATTGACCTGCTGTTTTATGCGATGTAAATATGATAGTAATACCTGGCATTTACAATGCACAAGAGGGCACAAAGCTTGCTGCTGCAGTTGTAAACAGAATGCCTCTCGTGTCTTTGATGGGGTGTTTTGGTACACACGGACAGTTCATCTGTGTCTAAAGGTGCCTCTAGTATTCGAAGGTTTGGTGGAATGAGTTATAACACCCCGCCCAAGTGTGTGACCGATGCAGCTGTTGTAGTGTGAAATAATATTTTGTCCTTCTATACATTGTAAGATGTACCCTCATTACCTCATTACTCATTCCTAATTTTCTTTATCACTCACACCCAGACCTTTTCTACCTGCTCTGCGAAGTGAACTGGCTCAACATTACAAATGACATATCACATATTGATGTGTTCATCAATAAACTTGTGTTCTCTATCTCTCTTTCTCTCTCTCTCTCTATCTCTCTCTCTCTCACTCTCCTACTCACTCTCTCTCTCAGAAAGCTGATGTCGGTGCTGAAGAAATATCTGGATGTGTCTAGTCGAGGGGAACAGTGCGAGCCTATCCTTCGTACCCTCAAAGCGCTCGAATACATCTTCAAGTTCATTGTTCGCTCCCGCATGCTCTACTCCCAGTAAGTGTGTGTACAGTAGGTGTGAGAGAATGCACGCCCGTTTAAGTTGGCAGGAAGTGTTGGCCTTCTCTTGAGAATGTTTCCATTTTCTGCCCGTGTACAACACTATTGCTTACCCTGCTGATCACGTTCATATGCGCATGCACAGCTTTCTGGCGTTAGGGGGATGCAGAAAATAATGGAATGGCCTCACACACACACACACACGCACACAGACAAAACAGAGTGAGAGCCAGTGTCTGTGAATAGCGGGGGTAATGGTCTTTGACAGCGCTCTGAGACAAGGCTGCTGATTGCAGCAGTACCGTCGCTAATAAGCGGCAGTGATGAAGTGCCCCGTCCAGAAACCCCCCCGCTAGTGGCCAGCGGCCCAACAGACACGGAGTGGTGACAGTGGAGACGCACCCGACCGCCAGCTGCGCCGCACGATAACTGTAAACACTGTTTATACAGTGACTCTTACCGTAGTGTGATGGTGGTGGACCACATGTAGACAAAATAGTGCAACTGCATTATGGGTATGTGTGTGTGTGTGTGTGCCTGAGAAACATACTCGTGAAATGTGTGTGCATGCGCAGGGATGTGTTTGTTTTTGTTGTTCAAAGTTCCTCGTCACTGAAGCGGTGTCTGCGTGTGCGTTTGCTTCTCCTGTCCTGGAGGGCGCCCTGTTTATTTTGGGCTACACAATTGCTTGTTTATCGATGCGGCGGATGTGTTTACTCACTCATGCATGATGGCCCCGTGTACCGGCAAGTGTGGATGGAAAATGTGAGCTAATGTGCACTCACAGCCAATACACATGAATGTAAACGGTACGCTCAACTATTTACCTGTGTGCATCCATACTGTACTGTTGGTGTATTTAAGTGTGTGTGTGTGTGTGTGTGTGTGTGCACGCGTGTGTGCATGCGCCTCACTGAATTATTGGTCTCCTGCCCCTGGATTGACTTTGTTGCAGTCGCCAGTCTCCTTCGGGCAGCTCTGATGCCATAAATCTCTCTCCCCACTCGCCTTCTCTTCCTTTCTTTCTCCACCAAGAGCCCTGAGCTACTCTGCATGTAAAGTTTTGTGTAAAAAGTCTTCTTTCCCTGCCTCCAGAGGGAATCCTGTATTCATAGGGAGCTCGTGACACTCTGGGTGTGTCGGTATGACTCTGCCATCAAGCCTCAAAATCATTAATAGTTAAATAGGTGGCAGAGGAGATTTATTAGCTTGTCAGGCTACCTTTGCGTTAGCGTAAATAGAAAGTCTCTCAGGACCGGCCTGTGTTTACTCTCCAAATATGCTGGGTGCCCTCTCCTGTGTGCCTTAGAACCTTCCATGCCTCCTGCTGGTGCAGGGCCTGATTTGTTCTCTGTATTTTCTTTTCTTTTTCATCTCCTCCCCATTGCTATGCACCATGTCTTTCCCTCCCCATTCCCTTTGCTCTGTCCCTCCACCCCCTCAGTTCTCCTCTTAAGCCCTTGTTTCACCTCAAAATTCCACACACTCCCTTCCGACCTTTGTTTTAAAGCCACCCACCTCTTTCTTTATTCATCCTTACTCTCACCCTCTCTGCCTTCTTTCTGTGTGCGTTCTTCTTCTTCTTTGTTCGTTACTTTCACTGTTTCATGCACCCTTGTTGGCTCTGTTCTCTTTAAATCATTCATCCATCCTACAAACCTCTTTATATGGCCTTTCCATCTTTTGTATTTGTGTGTGTGTGGTCACATACCTCCAATGATTATGGCAGTAGATGCAGGATGTGCTGTACTACTGTACTGTACATAGGACTTAGTCACATCAGTTATACACCGGAGGCCTGGCTCTGTGTGTGTGTACGTGCGTATGAGTCAGGATCAGAAGTGGCATGACACCACCAGGTCCTAGGGGACATACACACACACACACAGCCACACACACACGGGTCTAAGGGATTAGGCAGGACAATGGGGCTGTAATCATAACTGTCCTCTGCAAAGAGCCTTGTGATAATACCTCTGTGTGTCACCACCTAATCCCTCCCCCCACTCTAAATACCCCGTGTGCCACACGCTAATCCTTCCCTCCAGCACTCATAATGTCTATTGTAATTAACAACTACAGAGCTTCGCTGAATGACGGAGATGTGGAGAGACGAGAGGGAAGGATAGGGGCGGAGAGAGGGATGAGAGAGATTTCCAGGGGTGGGGGTTGAGGAGTTGATGGATCAGTTTGTTCGGTGTGAGGTACTGTATGCGTGGATGTAATTAAGCATAATGGAGTCAGATATCTCATGTCTGGGCTGAGATTGGGGGTTAATCATTTTATGGCTTTATGTTGTCAACATAATACTGCATCGAGTCACTGCATGAGTACACCGGAATATACTTGATATATTGCTATGCTATGGCAAGCTTCCTACAGTATCTGGTTAGCCACATACTTTATTTCATGTTTACTGCATTATAATAACAAAGGACAGTGACAGTGCAGTTAAAGTTATCTATTGTTACATTAAAAATGCTCACACTGATGGTTTGATACGAAATAATAAATGTTTTACTATATGTTGTTAATTGTTAATAATAATGTTAATTCTTTATGCAAGCAAAGTCATGTTGTTGTGTTTAATCTGAAATAGATCTCAACTTTCTTCCCGAATGGAAATATATTTTAAACATGACAAAGTTGAGATTGTGTGCACATATAATGTTTACAGTACTACTACGTTAAACGTGAACACATACACACAGATTTTGAGAAACAATGTCAATGGAGGTTATAAAAGTGTTTGGTACTTTATTATGCACCAAAAGCTCAATATTGCTTTAAACTTTCTCAAAATTTTTTCAACATCATTAATAAGTATACTGTATGGTACACATCCCTATAAATATATAAACACCTAAACCTCTTATGAACATTTCTCTCAAATTCTCTGATGCAGCCCATCAACCATAAATGGCTCAACGCGTGTAAATAAAGTGTTATTCCAGACATGGATCATCAAACTCCTCCAGCAATCTTCAAGATTTATATGAATATCAAACCCCCAGATAAATTTGAGGACATCGTTCTAAAACTGCAGAATAATGTGAACCCGAGAGGAGTCCTAGTTAAATTTTCTCAAGATGTGAGAAATGTGAAGCGTAAAATGCTTGAAATGAAAACTTAAAATTCTGATATCAAAGACTTATTGATGGCTCAAGGGTCTGTAGAATCATAGAGCTTAAAAGGTATATTATCCAGCAGATGTGGATGTATAACTCCCTATTGTCTACATATACCAAACCACCACACCTCACATCTGAAATGACACAACCGCTACATGGAAATTGTAATGAAAACTATTTGCTTCTTTACACAAAAGACATTTTCATTTATTAAGAAACATATTTTGGCCCAATCCTCCAGCTCCTTCAATATTTGTATGACACAAAGGAATCCATAAGGCTTCTGAATGTTACCATCAAAGTGAAATTGCTTGTTATCCCTGTTTTGTTATTGTCTCTTTCTCTCCCCGATTTCCCTCCCTCGTCGATTATGCATCCCTCCTCTCCTTTATCGCTCCCTCTGGCCAACACATTCTTTCCAACACTGTCTTTGTCTCTATCTCTCTCATTACTCTTTTCTGCCTGTTTCGTTTCTTTCTTTTTTGACTTTTTTTCTTTGCTTCTCTCCAGGCTGTACGAGAGAAAGGAGCAGGCAGAGTTTGAGGATTCGCTGAAGATGCTGTTTGAGTCCATCAACAATCTGATGCGCACCCAATGTGACAGAACCCTACTGCTGCGGGTATTAAACATACCTCCACCCCAACCACCTCTCCTCCAGTATCTGCCTTTATGTTACCTTATTTACACTACCCCTTTCACACATATATACCTGTCACATAAATATACATTGTGTATGTGAAGTATGTGCATACTGTACAGTATACACATTGTATTTGCATATTGGTAGAAACAATTGTAAAAGTGTGTATTATTGGAAAGAAGAGGCAGTGGTACCAAAAGATGCACACACCAGGGGCTGCATGCACTATAGGATGCATGACTTTGCATCTTGCAGAAAGTAATTCTTTCTACAGTAGACTGCATGAGACAGTCTATGAAGAGGCAACATCCATCTGCTCCACTCTCCGGGAACACTACAGGGACGTTTTGTTCAGGAAACGTTTGCCCTAAACTTCAGTATCATGTCTAAATGTAACCACCAGAAGCTTGTGTCATGTAGGTTTTCCCTCACACCTACTGTACTGTAATGTACAGTAGTGTGTTGGCCAGTGTGTGCTCATTAGCAAGCTGTCCCATTATGCTAGCAATATATGCATCTCCTGACAGTTGGAGGCAAAATAAGTGTCGATTGTTCACAGTAAACAGATTAATTTAAATTGCCTACTTCAATTAGGTAGAATCCATTGTAATCTAACTAATTATAATATTTTTTTCCAGCAGTCTATTGACTTGCTGCTGCAGTTGTTTTGTGTTTACAAAATTAGATGCACAAAGAATTCTGGGAGAGTGGATTGTGATGCATCCTTACAATTTTCCAAAGGACAGTTCACATTTTGAAGCTCCTCTGTAGTATGCTGGAATGATACAGCCCTTGTTGCATAAGTCGTCTGCACTTGTATTCTTGGAGGGACACAGACACTAAAACAAGGCATACATTAGCTAAGGCCACAACAAACAAAATGGCAGTACGACTGCTGCCTGCAGTGAGTAGTGCCTCTCAAGCGAGGGACTTTATGGTTGATTAGAGGCAAAACATTAATCCTGCTAATAGCTGCTACTAATTCTGCTTCTAAATACACATAATAAAACTAGTTTGTATACAATAACATCATAACCAAGATACTGTATGTTTAAACACCATAACTAAATATATTTGTTTGGTTACAGCACATATTCCTCTCCTCCTCTGCAGCTGTCAATGATCTCTCAATCTATGTGTCTGGATGCATCAGTATTATGGTGCTGTCTTACACACAGACTTTTCAACAGACAGAGAAGCATTTGTACAAAACACACAGACTGAGAGGCAGAAAGCCAGTCTATGGCACATACTGTAAAGAGGCACACATAGTGGAGTGGAAGTATGACATCTACTCTTTAAATACTGATTGAGGGAGTCTGATCTAATACATATTCTGTAAGAAGTGTTACTTCTGTAAGATGATAATAGAAAGATGATAATAGAATGATGATAATAGAAAGATGATAATAGAAATGGTGTGTGTGTGTGTGTGTGTGTGTGTGTGTGTGTGTTTTTTATTTTTTTAGTTTGCTGCTCTGAAGTACCTGCCAACCGTACTGCATGATGTCGAGAAAGTGTTTGATGCAAAACTTCTCAGGTGGGTTATTTTGCACTTGCACAAAAATATTGTTTGGGTTAAATTCTCAATTTCCCAGGGAATCTCTTGGTCACTAAAATAAACCAGCAACACACCTCAATGTGTGTTACTTGGGTAGTACAATCCACAGCAAAATGAAGTTGAAATAGTTTAATTTAACCTCTTGGCAACCCAAAGTCTAACACACACACACTACCATTTAGTCTAGCTAATGACCACAGGAATGGTTTGAGCGCTTTTAGGTTTGAAAAGTAATATTTGCGACACTTTATTTGTCCTCACAATTTGACAGGCAACCAATGATTCATTGTGCTGCTATGACCTTATTACATTGTTGAAAGAGGGTGTTAATAAATATTTTTGTTGTTGTCTTCTTTAATTTCAAACACCTCCCCACTCATAAATTATGTCATCACCTCTCTATGAGCGGTGTGTCTGTGTTTGGGGGAGGTGAGGGCATTGTCCACATCTGCAGTCCCCAGGGTGACTGTGTCTGCACAGTGTCACAAAGGTGCAAAATATAACACTGCAGGAAGAGGAGTGGGGGTGGCATTGAAATCAACATGTATATTTACTTCTCTTTAGAGCTGTTTCTGATATATTGCTCCTTGCTGTACAGTATATATACTTCACTAAAGTGACGTTTTCTAAATGTCACTTTAGTGAACTGAATTCATACTGTAGACATTTTACACTATTAGTGCTCTCTAAAATACGCACGAGACAATGTAACGTACAGTATGACTGTATTACATTGTCATAGTGTTATTATCACAATTCACTGCGTCAATTTCTCCATGTGCATCATTCTATCTTTTCCTGAAATGTTCATGTATTATACAGTACATCTCATATACTGTATAATTATTTGACCTCATACAACATATGCCAATACTAACTATGTTAGCGTACAGTAATAAACATTGTTTGACAGTTTTCTCTCAAGAAAACACACAACCACAGTTCGACATTTTTCTTTAGTGTTTATTTAAGTTTGAGGACAGACCATGGATCAGACAGACATAAGATTACAGATGATTATGCAAGGTTATTTTTATGGTAGCACACAACTAATATAAAGTGGATCTACGTGACTTTCTTTGCCACTAGATTAAGCATTAAGCAGTACCAGCATCTCAGACCCAAACAAATGCTTAATGGGCTACAAACACACACACACACATGCCAGCCAGGCAGGCTATGACATTAAAAAACAGAGGAGCTCTGATTACAACACATGCAGAGGGAGTGTTATGACATGTTCTGCTTGGGACACAATTACTCCACTATATCTTCACATAGACAATAGTTGTTATCTGCTAAATGAATGTTTAAAATATATGAAATGTCAAATGTTTTACCCTTTTGAGTGTTTGAGTGAAGAACTCACTGGTTGAGGAAACATTGTCTCTCTGTCTGACACATTCCAAAAGCTATCTGCATGGGCCTACATTCCTAATTTCTCCCTGCAAGGTAAATAGCAACGCTTGCACTGATCTGCTGCAGCGGTATACGATTGTGAAAACTCACCTGCGATGTGACTGGTGTAGACACAAGCACAGGCATGGCTTTTACCCGTCGTGCTTTGGCCATCTGCAGGGTACACGATGACATTTTCCCATTTAATGAGATGCAGCTGAGATAATTACAGTCTGATTAGGCTGTGGCGCGCAATGTGTCTGTGCATGGTTCGGTGTCAGCGTGCGCACACGCCAGCATTCACACAAGCCTCGTGGTTTTGGCTAGCATTTTAGGGCCGAGGTTAGCACATCGCATTCTTATTTATTTATTTTTTACCAATTAATGAAAGTGCCACTTGTATCTGCATGGATGGCTTTAAGGGGATGGGCACAGAGACAGACAGAAAAAGAGCGACTTTGAGCTATGCGTCGCACGCCGTTTGTTCAATTTATCTAAGCGGTGTTGGAGCTTGTAAGCACCCACTTTAATTATTCTGTTATTGCTTTTTGGGCTGGACGATGGCTCGAACTAGTGTCTTCATTAAAATGTGTTTGGGGGTGGGTCTGGCTCATTTGTTTTCATGGAGCACGCTTGGGTCTGCTCTGGGTCTGCTCTGGGTCTTAATACGGGCATCTCTTTTAGCCCTGTTAAAGCTAGACAAGCATCTGCCTTTTTAGATTTGGTTTAGAGGTTGATGTAGACATCACCCTGTCTGTGTTGTGGTTAAACCTTGGTAGAAGGGACATTGATTTATTGATAATCATTGATGATAGATTCCATATTGCGGAGAGGTGAAACTGATTGTGAGGCTGAAAAGATGTTTTTGAATATACTGTATATGGTATGGAAATGATTTGTATAATGAATACAAGACTAATTTCCTCTCTTCTCCTTTCCCTCATTCCTTTTATCCCTCTGTCTAACGATTTCCTTTCCCTCTGCCCGTATTCTTGCCCTTAGGGTTGCTCCATTGCTCCACTGTTCCCTCCATCACTTAAACTTGATTGTCAGACTCAGGATCTATTAGAAAACACACACTATTATATACATCTGTCTTTTCTTTATTCTCCAAACATTCATTAGTTTTTGCCTCCCTCTTTGCTGATATGTTGCTACTTTGAATTTTCCTCCTCACCTCACCTCTCTCACTCTCTCTCTCTCTCTCTCCCTTCGTTTCCAGTCAGTTGCTGCAGGACTTCTACACCAGTATTGTTACTGAGAAGCTCCAGAAACAGAAGGTGGCCTCCATGACAGAGATAGTCAGCAGTCAGCTCTTCCAGAGACAAGGTGTGTGAATTCAGCCAATCAGAGGCTATGAGAACGAGACAACGGATCAATGACTTATTTATACAACTTTAAATTATGTCAAACCTGCCCCCCTCCCTCTCATAACCCCCCACCCCCCTCTAAATTGTATGTACATGGACAGTTTTTTATTATTATAATAATTGTAATTAGATTTGCGGACTGTAAAGAGCAGTACTTGCATCTCACTTTAAGATTTAATGAGGCGATAAAATAATTATAATACATTGTGTAGGTCCAGCCAAGCAGATTTTCTTTAGCTCTCTAGCTGCTCCTTGGTTGCTCTAAACGTGTTAGCTTAAAACAGCTTGGGTGTAGAGAAAGGCATATGGACAATGTTTGGTTCCGTTTTCCCTGGGGCCAGCCATACTCATAATATATGCATAGTCTGTTCGACAAAGGCACTCAGGAGGAAAAATCCGTAAATGGGTTTGTACTGTTTATTCCGTGGTGGTTCTCCTTGTTACAAACAATCATACCTAGGAACATTACGGTAATGCCCATCCTCCAGAATATTATTACTGTAAGACAGCTGCGATTATGTCAACCCGCACTTTCAGCTACACCGGCAATGCAATCAATGTGATGGACCTCGTTCAGTAGACATCACAATCAGCATAAGTGGCACCTGGTAATATACTAACTCCCCTGAAGCAGAAAGGCCTAGATCCTGTCATGTACCTGCTGTGATTAAACGATCTTGGGGTTACAATCACCTAAACCACCCGCTGAGCTGAATTGCTGACATTCAACTTCCATCCAGGCTGAAAGCTTCCTAGTAATAAAGACCTGGAAATGATACGGAGAGAGAATTGAGAACTGTTTGTATCTCATTGGGTATTGATGGTGTCTTTGAAGTACAATAAGACTCAGGGCTCCTAAATTCTTTACTGTAAGTCACTTTGAATAAAGGTGTCTGCTACATGACATGGATGCTACGTAACGATTTGAATAATTTTATGGAATGAAAAACCTGCAGGTTTGAGAAGCATTAGATAGGAAAATTATATCTTCTCATCATAATACTGCTGTCTCCCACATCTTACTTCTCACACCGTGTGGCCTTACTTCCAAATAATATCCCACTACAGTGCACTAAGTAGGCTGGGAAATGTGGTTTTGACTGGATAATACGGTTAAGTGCACTACACTTCAGTGATCAAGTACCATGGACAAGTCCCAAATAACCATTTTTCCCTCCACATGCCCCATTCTCTGGTTCAGCTCTATTATGGTCGTCTAATTATCTTGTAGAGGGCTGATAAGTGGAGTTTTCCTACATGCAGAGGGCCACACTGTGATGGATAGAGACGGCAAAGTTGTGTTAATGTGACTCGATAAGGAAGCCGTTAGCACTTCTCCACGGTGAGTGAAGCATACAGTGATCGAACACGGGAGACAGATGTTTGGTTTGGGAGAGAAATCTGGTATGCAAACCTGACGAATCCTCGCTAACGAGACACACGTACTCATCGCAAACAAAGTGATTTGCTTGTGCCTTCTCTCCAATCTTGGCTTAATCCCCTGACCATATATACAGATGTGATCACATTTGTATATATATTACCCTTTCAGCTAAAATACAATAGGGTCCATCAAGATTTGTTAATCTCAAATCTTAAGCAAAGTATGATTATTTTTTTTTTATATGGATCAAACAATGATTACCAGTTGCCAATTACCTTTGCCAATTAAAAGTTACTTCAGCAAACAAAAATGTATTCTTAATTTTGTTCTGGAATGGCACAAACAACTTTGGCTACGTCTGTATCTCTTTAGCACATCTTCCATTGGATGTGCTTACAGGATGTGTCTGTGGTTTCGCAATGCATACTTTAAAGCAGATCATTTAATGCTGTTGGTGGCTATTGATGTTTTTGATTCGTAATAGCTGTGGTGCCACTCATTAGTCAGTGCCTGCAAGCCAGGAGCATGCAGCACTTGCAGTGGGCTGTCAGTGCCGGGCCATATTCCCCAGCATTGATCCTGGCTTGGGGTGATTGATTCCCTGCTGGCTGAAATGGCACGCTTTCCCCGGTGACTAGTAAAGTGGGCGGGAGGGAGGAAGGAAGAGGAAAGATGGAGGAATCAGTGGAGAAACAGAAAGAAAGAACAACGGGGTTGATAGATCCAAGAGCGTAAGGGCTGACGTGAAGTGCACGGGGTCACTGCGCTACAGAGCCTTCTCTGGTAAACAGTGCTGTCTGTACTGTGCCCTTCTCTATAGTGACTAGCAGTTGTAAATTAATCCATTGGGTCATTTTGATTCCTTTTGGAAGTACGTAAAGTATTTGTACAGTATAGAGGAGACAACAATGTATAATTGCAAAGGTTTGCTCACTGCTTGTTAATATGTTTAACAAATAACAATTTAGATGTCTCCCCACTGGAGAGCCTAAACTCACTACCTACATAATGTTTGCCCACTTCAAGTTCAGACCTTTTACCTTTAATTGAAGCCTCCCCACAAGGTTATGCCATTATCCACCTACTCAAATGAGCCAGGGTGGTTATAAGTCAGGTAATTGTATGTACTCCCATGTAGAGATAGATTCGTTTAAAACATTTGAGCAAATCCCATTCCTAATTAAAGAGAGAGCCCAATTATCTGTTTACTAATTTATACCCCCCCACACACATACACCACAACCAATATCTGTTTCTGGTTCTATCCTGCCCTGACATGACCCTGCTGAATGGTGGAGATTATAATGTCCATGTCTGCTGCCCTACTAAAATGTTAGCCTCAAACATATTTTCTTTCATTTAACTTCTGCCATCACTGGTCAACAAGGGACGCTTTCTGAATTTGGGAATTTGGGTCTTTGGTGTGATGCCTAAAGCTCTCTATTTCTGACCCTGGATGCATTCTGCTGCACCCCCTCTATGTCAACACTGCCTCCTGTGTTTCTTAACCTTATTAGTTTTGACACATCAACACTACTAGTGTCAGAACTGACTGTGTATCTATCTGATATTATTGCCTCCTCTGTCATCCATGTGGGCAGTAATTCCCTTGATGGTCGCTCAGACCACCTCGATGCCATGAACAACATAAAGCACCAACATTAAATCGGCACCATGATTCTCTGAAATATACTGTAAAAGCTCCTGTAGGATATTGCAACGTTTGCGGTTTAAGTTCAAATTAGATTTCAGTCTCCTCCGGCTGCACAGACAGCCTTGATATACGCTCGCTCTCATTTGCATTGACTACATTTTATTCACAGCTAATCGCTACAAACAAATATAATCCAATGTTTAGTTGCTGCGGATGCTGCTCTGCAGTCTGTTAGTTTTTCTTGACGTGACTACAGGTCTAAACCTTGTGGAACATAACATGGTTTTAGAGCTGCATGTTGGCTTTGAGGGATTTACTCTTTCCTGGCTCAGATACCGTATGAAAATGCTAGGTCTGAACATGTGGCTCACAGCATTACCACTTCAAATGCCACAGAAGTCAAGCATGATATACCCAAGGGTTACTTCCATTGTTATGTTGACATGTTTAATTATTTAATGTGTGTAAAACATTCTCCTTCTCTGCTTGTTTTTTTTTGTTTTATATGAATTATGTGAATTTTCTGTAGGTGATAATATACTTCTTTTTTGACTTGACTGGTTCAAACTAAGGCAATTCCGTACATATTGTGTATGGAGGAGTGTACCATTAAACCTTCAGAAACAACATGCTCAACCCTCTCATCTTAAAACAACAGACACATTGTGTGGAATGAGATGGTGATGAAATTATAGGAATGGTGATGAAAATTGTCAGAAAAACGAGAGAACGGGAAGGATAAGCATGGAGGAGAGGAAGGGGAGGGGAGGAAGGGGAGGACAGAAGACGAAGGGAGGGCAAGTGAGACGAGGATGACACAGTGATTAGTAAAGGAGGGACGGGGGGATACATGGACGGTTGTGAAAGATGGGTGAGGGAGAAATAGGGCAAGAATATGTGTTGAAAAAGTGGGAGAAGGGGAATTGGGCGGAGGAAGCAGCTGGGTGGCGGTTGGATGTGGAGAATGTGTGATAACTTATAGGGAAAGTGGCGAGAGGGAGCGACCTTGGATCTGTATACACTGCATCGCTCCTCAGACAATTAAAGGCCCTCACAGAGTTTCTATCAGCTGGCCCTGTCTCAGTGCGAAATTGGTCTGCCCCTTAGCCCTCCCCCTATTTCTAACCCCACCCTACTGTACCCCCACAAGCCACAGTGGGTATTTGTGTTATTTATTTATTCATTTATTTATTTATTCGTTTATGTAGACGTTCACCCGTTTATGTCAGTCCCCATGCTGTGCCAAATGAGGGCTGACACTCACAGTAATTGAGATTCATTTTAGCATGGGATGCTAATCAGGCGTCATGTTTGCCTTAGTGCCATTGGTACAGCAGGCTGAAATATGCAGGAGGGCAGAATTATACATTTATATCAGCTAATGGCCTCTGGTGTCCTATCACTGCACTCCAATACATATTTAATATCCCTACCTGTCTGTCTGTATGTTTGGCTGCCCTTCTGTCGGGCTGGCAAGGCCTGCTATCAAGGGATAAGTGTCGACTCTGAGAGTTGGGGAAAGATGATTGATGGTTTGGCAGTGGCATGGTGTGTGTGTGTTTGTGTGTGTGTGTGTGTGCGCATGTGCGTGCACATGCGTGAAATGACAGTGGTGTTTGGTTATGTAAAATGGGAATCACTTTGTGCATGTGAGATGTAATTAAAAAGAGATGGGTTGGTGTTGCCATTTTTTTTAAATTAGTTAATAATTAATGTCATTCTTTTTAATGAATTATTTTAATATTCAAATAAGATTGCATGGGTGACTGATGTATTTTAAAACAATATATGATTATTATCTTATCTGATAAATTATTAAAATATGAAATTAAATGAAATATTCATTGTAAATTATACTACTGTTCTTCAACAACTTCCAGTTTGTTGATTTATGCATACGGTATTTGCCAATGATATGGAAATGGATTGATATGGATTATATATATTTTGCACAGTTTATTACATTTGGAAACTAAATCAGTTGGGATCTTTTTAACTTCTGAATGTAAGAATGCCAAACATGAGGTTAATGTATGATAAGCACAGTTTGTATGTTTAGCTTCGATTATTATATTATATATAATATAAATGATTATATATAGTATATATATATTATATAAAAACAATAATTTACCTGAAAGGTTATGACTTTAATTTATTTAAGGGTTAGGGTTACATGGACAATGTCTAAAGGGTTTGGATTCCAAAATGTTCCTCTGAGGTATAATAATAATCATCTTACACAAATGGACAATTGCATTGATTCTCCCGAGGGTCTTGGCAGGCACATACCATACACATATACAGTATGTGCAAGTTCACACACACACACACACACACACACATGCAACTGCACATCACAAGAGTTAATCTGTTTTAAAATTAAATTAAATGTACTTGCCACATTATGGCTCAATTTGGACAAATGATTCTGCTGTCAGCCATCACTGTGACAGATTGAGAGCATCAATACTGATTAGGACACAACACAACAGATGAGAGACAGCAGAAGGGTGCCTCTATCGCTTTTGTTGGCCGACTGGTTTGCCAAAGCTGGTCAAAGGCCTCCAATCAGTCCACTAACCCTCCTCTAGCTTTTTATCCCACCCTGGTCCATCTGTCCGTCAAGCTGGACACAGCACTTGAGTCATGCAACTCGTCTTACATTTGATATGCAATGGGGAGGAAACTCATGGATTTTTACTAATTGTTGAAGCTGTAACGATAACAGTGAGCATTAAGTCACATTGTCCTACTGCAAATAAAATGAAGCTGATTGGGGAAAAATGACATAGAGCCCATGTCATGTATGATTCAGTCACATCACTCTATATAAACTGCAGCTATCCCATTAGTTTAATTGCTGCCGTTTCACATTGCTGCATTAAGCAGCATTGTTGACATTGCTCATGCCCACCTCTGCATTCCCCCTCCATTATTACACAACAGCTGTATGTCAGCGAGTATTAAATATGGATGACTGAGTGCCGATATTAACGGCAGGATTTAATCAGGGCTGAGTGTTCTCAGCTGCTCATGCATTCCGTTCTCCACCAACCTAAGCTATTGACTGGTGACTCAGACTCTGGGTACAATGGTGCTGAATGGCCTAGAGAGTCTTCGTTATCCTAACTGATGCTCATATCATTTAAATGAGGCACAGCCCTGATTGGATGATGTTCGCACTAGCATATTCATGTTGGGACGGAGCTGTTGGTCATAGTGGTATAGTCAGACTATAAAGCTTTTTAAACAGCTAGGCTTTGAGAAGCATCAGAACATCAGATATTTGGATTTGAATGATATTGGACCTTTACAGTGACCACGTTCAATAAAGCTGGTCCATGTTCAATAAAGCTGGTTATTGTTTGAGAATAGTGTTATAACGTTAACACAGGGTTTGTGAAAAGCTTGTGTTTGGGAGCCTTGTCATACAGGACAAATGGCAAATATGTTTGTGCCTGCTGCAGGAACGACGAAAAAAGGATGAAAAGAAAAACAACAAATTAAATTTATTTTATTACATCTTTTTTCACAGTTTTGTTTTCAGAGCAAATTGTTGAGTTGTAATTTCAAAGCTGTCAGTTTAACTGCCCCTTGCGGTCTCTCTCTTACTCTTTTTGTGTGTGTGTGTGCGCGCATGCTTAACAGGTTTGGTCCAGTATGCATGTCAACTAGCAGCTCATATATCTTTATATATATCTGGCCATATTACAAGTTAGATGGAGAAATGTGAATCATAAAAAGTATCATAATCACAGTGCGTACTGTGTAGCCTAAGGCTGTAACACACATCTCTGCTCTCTGCTTCATTCTGTTCCCCTGTGATTGTTCTGGTGGGTCTGTCCTGTTCTGGCCTGTTAGGTCCTGTTCGCTTTTCTATTACTGTATGTTCTTTCAAAACTATGGCATATTATATTATATCACCTTATATCTTATGCATCATTATGGAAACACAAAAATATTGTTTAATGTTGTTGTTATAGCCAACAACCTTGTGTCAAGGACCAACACATCTGTGTTAAATTCAATAATGTGTGTACGTTTGGGTAATGGAATGGACAGCAACAGACAGACCTTGGTCGAATCTGTATCACTGGTTCATCCTCCCAACAGTGCCCTGGTTAGTTTCTATGGTGATACAAGTAGTTGTCTCCAGAAGTTTAATTGGAGATGTAGAGAATAAGAGTCAGCAGGTGCCTGCATAGGAGGCAGCTTGATATGGAATGGCTGCAAGGATGAAATAAAATAATAAAAGAAAACAATAGATGGGGCAATTTGAGAGATACAGTAAAACCCAAACAGGAATAGATAATTAAATTAAATTAAATGCAGTCCAGCTTGTATATGTCCTACTTGCATATATTGCAGTAGTTCTGTTAGCCAGAACTTTTATTTCATAGTTTAAACTGAACATAAAGGTGTATTCTTTTTATGACCTGAAGCTATCCACGAAGAATCTCTGATGCTCTGAATTGTGGGCTAGGAAATGGCAGAATCGTATATGTCTGCTGTCTAAATGCAAATGATATGCCATCAAGATGTTCTATCACAAACTTGAAGCTCTCAAAAGCAAAACAACTGAGTTTGAGTTTGGGAAAATTGCTTGTCCTTCCAAAATGACGACAAAACAGTTGTGAGAGTAACTGCATGCTAACTCTCCACAGTATTTCTCCTCTCAGAAATAAAGGTATGAAAAAGTTACAAACTCGTCACTGGGGTGGTACCCTAATGGTACAATTTCTTTTACAAAGCTATGGGTTTGTACCTGTACCTTTGTACCTAAGGTATTAGTACTCCATGGGAACATGCTTGTACATTTGAGGGTACATTTCTAAAGTAAAACTTTCACAAACGTACTTTTTCTTAAACCTTTAGAGTACCACCCCAGTAATGCTTTGTACTTTAATCGTACCTTTTTTTTCTAAGAGTAATTGAAACTATTATGCATCAAATATATTGTTATAGGCAGACCCAGCCACTCTGTAGTAGGCCAAACTGTTCATACTGAATGCGTATTTTCAATGCAAGAGCACATTTAAATATTCAGTATATCTTGTACTTGTCCTGTGACAACATGATTTCTAAGGTATATTGTATTGGCTTTATCACAGTCAGCTAATGGCTGTGTAATCAATTTTAAACCCAGCAGTTCAGGTAGGGCAGAAAAAAAGAAGACAAATAATGATTTGCTTTAACCCTGTAACTGTTAACATTGTCCATGTGGTGAGGAAACACAGAACTACATTTATATTCAACTTTAGTTGAATATACAGTAATGAATATTGTGTTATAAGGAACAAACACAATGTTTGGGTCATTCTCAAAAGGCTGTTTTCTATTATTACTTTATTACTTATTAAACTATGAGTCGTCCAAGCAATGTAATTCGCTATGGTTATGCTTTAACCATAATTCAGTATTTAATTTGATATTCCAAATCGTAGTTTGAAAAACCGCTTTCATTTGTTTGTATCATTTCTGTAATGCATGTGGTATACAGTATGATAATGGGCAACAGTTCTGCCCACGGTCTACAGCTAATAGTCTACACCACTGTCATTTCACCTCCAGGGAAGATAATGCTTCCTCAGGCCAAAAATCATTTAGAATTTCTCATCTCACTCCTTCCTTGGTGAAATTTTGCCAGTGAATACCTGTTCCCCCATTGCAGCATGCCGTTTGCATTTAAAGTGTATTTACCTACTAACCTATTTCAAGTCAGAGTATTGAAAATGTCGGCAAGCAGCTGCTGCAGTAGGCTAGTATCGTTCAGATTAACATGAACAGAGGGGGATTGCAGGGACCTTACATTTGCTTGACTGTTTGTGTCAAAGATGAAGAGGAGGCCTCGGATGAGGCCTCGGATGAGGCAAAGGAGTTGCAGCATAATTAAACGTAGGGCATAGAGAAGGAACGTAAATTTTTTTAAAACATACTTAAAAATGTACTAATAGATTTAAATAATTAAAAAAATATGTTTCCCATATAAATTGTTCATGCATAATTTGAATTGCATTTTTAAAAGTTTTTCAGGAGGGTCACGTGATACGGTCAACTTCATTTTAGGTGTCATAAAGGGGGGGGGGGGGTCACATGATATATGATCACCTTCCTGTTGGGGGTTAGGGCACACAGTGTTGGTGTAAAAATGCCTGGAGAGACATTTAGCCATCACCATGCTGGGAGACAGCCCTCTTGGCTCCCAGCCATTCCCCTCATTAAAGTTACACGTCTCTGCACCTCTTAACCACCTCATTACACATCTCTCCTATGTGAGTGCAAGCGAGCAATGACAACTATAGAGATGGACGGAGGAGAGATGGATGGGGAGCGAAAGAGGGGATAGGCCTCTGATTTAGATGGCCCTTGGTAATTGAAATGGCATCTTATTACCACGCACAATTGTTTATTGTGTTGCCCGTCGAATGAAAAATTGAGTATAGCGGTGATAAGTTGTCTCTTCCTGCACCATGGCCTGCCAGAACCACTGCCTATTCAGAGAAACATGGTCGCAGACACACACACACGCACGCACACACACACGCACGCACGCACACACACACGCACACACGCGCACACACACACATTAATGCATACAAACGTCATCTTGCACGTCATACAATAACGTGCAAACAAAAGAAACACACAAACACACTTTGGATAATCAAAATCGGAGATTACAAACTATATGTAAACAGAGATTTGAAATTGAATTTTGAAGCTCATTGTGTGTGTATGTGGAAGCGTTGTTTTGCGTCCTCCATCAAACTGGTGTCAGCCCCTATAGAGGAAACTTTCATTTCGATAAAACAAAACTTTTCTGCTCTACATCGATTTGCAGTACTATAAGCCATATCCACCAGAGCCACACACACACACACACACACACACACACACACCACGTCTCCACTTAATGCAATTTGCAAGCACACAGTATTCACAACTGGACTACAGTAATTAGAACATGAAAACTGTGAATATGCTTGGGTTGATAGCCCCTGTCTCTAGTTGATTTAGATTTCGGGGGCTGCCTGAAATATTTGGACCAATCTGGGCCTATTAAATATATCCCTGACTGATCTGGCGGACATATCTTACCTGTCAGTCACACAGCTGCGCAGGGTTTTCAATGGTGCTTAGCGATTGGTCTGCCACAGAGGAGGCCTGGTGAGTTTTAATTGATATTCAAAATCATATTCTCTCATTTTATATGTTTTTGTAGCTAGCTATTTTTGCAACTATCATAACCTACCTACAGCAAATGTAATATACTGCACACAAACATAGTATTAGCTTTACCAAAATGAATCACCATAAACATGGAATTGGAAAAAGGTTAGCATGTCCCTGGCCCTTGAAAATTGCGATGGTGTTTTCTTTCTCTCTAGTTGTGAGCAGAACAAGAAACCATGTGAGAGGACACCTTTTCACCTGTCCAACTGCTCTGCCCCAGACTCCCACTGCCAATACACACACGCACACGCACACACACACATACACACACACATACACACAAACACATACACACACACACTGTACTGTAAGCATGTTTTCGCACACACTCGCACATTGAGATACCAACAGCTGCGGATATCAGCTGGCTTTATTTCTTGGATCAATGAAAATAGAGGAGCTGATGGCTTTTGGGGTCGTTTCCCAAGGGAATAGAGTTGCCCAGATTTTTTAATGGTGCAGCCAGCTACAGTACCAGAAGGCAATTGGATCAATTTCTAGGCCGGTTGACACAGCAGTATTGCTACAATACATAACAAGGGCCATTGTTTTCTCAGAGCACTGAAATTCTACAGAACGAATTCCTGCTGCGCTGGATTAGAGTTATTGTTCATAACATCGACGAGGGAGTTGGGATGCTCTGGCAATGCCTGTTGTAATATTGTCCAAATAGCTTTTATCATCTTTAATGAAACTCCTATCAATACAGTATGCATTTTATTATTTAGACAGTGTGTGGCTGTGACTACAGAATACTGGACATATATACAAACAAGGGATCCGGAAGTACTGTTCTTTTGGTCATGGTAAAAGGAAAAAGAAGCACAAAATTAAAATACAAGAATTGTGCCTTGCTCAATAGCATAGTTTATACTTGTTATGTTTATACTTAAAGTTTCTCAGTAGCCACCCCTCCTTTATTTCCTCATGTCTGTTTTACATCAGAAGCATGTTACTGTAGCATGCTGAATGTTGCTTTCTGCTTGGCCAAGCTTTCTTAAACATATTCAAGTAAGACAACTGGAGTCTAACAATACTGATATAATTAGTTATTGTTAATACTGGTGGAAGACAGAATTGTTTGGCGCAATAAAGGTTAATCAATTCCTTAAGACATCTGTTGAATATTATTTTCATCCCTCTGTAATAAAGGAGGGGTCTGTTCATCAATACTTGGCATTGGCACAGTGGTTGTGTATGCCACCGCATTAAGGTTCTCTTAATCGCATCGCGTCCCCACAAGACATTTTTTATGTACCAATATTATGTTTCTTGTCCCTTCATGCTTCCCCTACATGAAGTGGACCCCTTCTTCTCAGTGTTTCGTCTTTCTCTGTCCTCTGTCCTTCATATGGAGAACAGATTGATGTATCCGTGATTCTCTCTCTGCTTCTCTCTCTCTCTCTCTCTCTCTCTCTCTCTCTCTCTCTCTCTCTCTCT
>JAODUG010017697.1:8992-19403 GCA_027564795.1 Aphredoderus sayanus
GTCACTAGTCATTTATGCCACTAGCCACTAGATGCCTCTAGTCACTTCATGCCACTAGTCCCTAGTCACTCCATGCAGCTAGTCACTTCATGCTCCCCACACGGTCCTACCATAATGAAGTACCTGTACTTCCTTGCTGTGTGTGAATCTGGGCCCGTTCCCCCAGGCCACAAGCCATCAACGGGCACCACCGACCCAGAAGAGGCCAGCCGCATCCTGGCGGAGAAGCGGCGGCAGGCGCGCGAGCAGAGGGAGAGGGAGGAGGAGCAGCGCAGACTGCAGGAGGAGCAGCAGAGGTACGTGGGTGGGGATATATAGTGCGTCCTTGTCCTGTCAATCACGTGTCATTTACTGTACGTGTGTGTGTGCGCGTGTCAACAGACTGGCCCAGGAGGAGATGGCCCGCCGCAAGGCTGAGGAGCGGGCAAAGAGAGATGAGGAGGAGCAGCGTCTGGCTACGGAGAGGAGGCAGACGGAGGAGGAGGACAGGAGGCGCAGGGAGGAGGAAGAGAGAGCGGCCGAGGAGGGGAGACTGCAGAAGGAGAGGGAGGAGGCCGATAGATTGCAGAAGCAGGTGGGAGGAAACACCCACACCCACCCAGTGTCCTGTGTTTGCACTTCAGAGCCTATAGTGATATTGAAGTGTGTGTGTGTCAGAGAGAGGAGGAGGAGTCTCGGCAGAGAGAGGAAGCAGAACGAGTACGGCAAGAGAGAGAGAAACACTTCCAGAAAGAGGAGGCTGAGCGCCTGGAGAGGAAGAAGGTAAAACACACAATGAGAAGAGAAATGCACATACACATTTGTAATGTAGCAGTCGTCATCTAACAGCCCCCCCCTCCCCCCCCCCCCCAGCGCCTGGAGGAGATCATGAAGCGGACCAGACGCTCTGAACCACCACACAAGGTAGGCAGCTCTGAGTCAGCCTGTCACGTGACCAGATGTAGGGCATCCTTGATTGGTTTGACCTTCAACCTTTCTCCCTTCCCCTCCTTTTTTGTTTGTCCTATTTTAGACTGCCACTTCTCTCAAAAACGGGGGGCAAGCAGGTAAGACTAGGCTAATCACGTGCTTGAATTTTCTGCTTAACCCAGACCGAGTTAAGTAGCAAGTGTAAGTGATGCTGTGTGGTTTCTCACCAGTCCCTTCCCTCTCTCACCTCTCGTCAGTAAGCCCAGGTTCTCCATGTCCTTCTGCAGCCAGTGCGTCTGGAGCCCAGCACAGCAATGGTGGACACAGCGACCCCACCACCAGCCCTGGACCTATGGGCCTCGCCAGCATAGCAACACCGCCCTCTTCTGGCCAGAGGTTGGAACTGCATGCCACGATGTCATCACGCCAACATGTTTGTTTAGTCTCCAGCTGCTCTACACTTTCATCTCCTCTGCTCTCTCCCATACAGGGAGAATGGCATGTTTGAGGAGGTGATCGTGCTCCCTCAAGACCCCAGGCCATCTCTTCCTGAAGGAGAAGAGGCACGGCAGGTGCAGCAGGATGAGAGAGTGCCCGTTATAGCCTTCAGAGAGAACGGTCTCCTCAAGCCCCTCGCTGGAGGGGGCGATGTGTCGGCCCAGCAGGAAACAGGTTAGCAGGCGCTCGCCGCTAAACTGTCAGGCGGCGATTGTGTGTCTAGGGGCTCCAAAAAGAGCAGTCAATTCCCATAGACATGTAAAAATGGCTAACTTTACATCAGAAATAAACATGTTTACAGTCTGGTTTAAACTGTAATTTTTATATAATTAGTTTAAAACATAATAAGCCATACATGTATCCCATTATTCAGTACTCAGTCTGTTCATAACACAAATGTCAAATGTATTCTTGTCCTGTTTCTTTAGATGTTGCCTGAGGAGATGTGGAACCCCAGAGGACAAATGGTTGGAGGGAGAATGGTTGTAGAGGGAGCGAAAGAACCTGTGAACGAGAGAGGGAGGAAGCAAAGAATATGTTAGACCCCCCCCCCGCCCCTTCCCCCCCTCCCCCCAAAAAAGCAAGGACTGGTACCATCATGATTCAACTTCTCCCTGAGGTCTGTTCTCAGTTGGCCCGCTGCTTACAGCCATTCCCAGACTGATGGACATCCACTGTACACTGGGGACGTTGCATTGGCCTCCACCGTCCGAGGCGGAACAATCTCAGGCTCATGTTGTCCTGGGCGACCTTACAGAGGGAGGAATATGTGTGCTCTGAAACACCTGTCTGCTGTGAAGTCTGTGGCGATACTTGAAGTGCTCCCGGATGCTGTAGAACATTTGTCAGAATCAGCAATGCGACATTAGAGTCGGAATACGTTCCGTAGCCTTAGACTGTCCAGGTTTTGTTAATGTGAATGTTGAAGGGAAACCCCACAATCCTAAAATTCTGATATTTCTGGTTAACTGTTACGGGGTTGCGGTGGTAAATGAATCCTAGGAATACTAACTAGGAATGTTATCCGTGCATGAACCTCTGTCTAACATGGCTATTGATTTTAGTGTGAAAGCCTCCCTTAAAGTGACATTTCAGTCGTTCAGGTGTGTAAGGACAGCAAGACAGGTTGGAGTTAAAAATTCAACAGAAACAAATACTGCTTCCTCAATGAACTAAGAATTACAATGTGTAACATATTGATTTCCTTGTTTAATTTTGAGGACAAAATTCGATTTTTCTCTTTTTTTGCCCATGCAGTTCTAGTTGTGATCCCATCCTTTTTACACATTTACATTCTAAAAAAAAATGTCTTTGAACGGAATCATTCAGCAACCACCTTTTTAAATATGAGCATTACGTCTTTTGGGCCATCTGTGAGGCCTTTGCTTTGGCCATGCAAAACCAAACCAGTGAGATTAATACTAATCTGGTCAGGTTTATTCATAGATCTTTTCCAGAGCTGATTAAATAATAAATGCTGCTACTTTTGATGTCCCTTTGCCTTACCATACAGTAGGAATGAGGCAACTCAAGGACTTGACTCAGCAAAGTCATCAAATAAGTCTACGACATGTATTTGCATCACGTCTGACATACTGACCACATGCCCATACTGGATTTTTGATTCAGTTGGTTGTACAGATCTGTTCATGAAAGAATGGTGAGGATCAAATGTGATTTGTCTGAGGGGAACATTAGTTTAAACCAGTCCTATAACTTCAGTTCCTATAGTGGAGTTTGTAGAACGCAGCTCTTTTCATTGAGATTTAATAAGATTGGATTCCATGATGCAGGATTGGGTAGTGACTCTTGGTCAAGAGGCCTCATTTGTCCTTACACTATACATTGACACGGTTGGGCTTTAAAAGCTTTGTGTTTCAATTCTGTTTGGTCACTTGTAATCTCACTAATGGGTTTTTTCTAGTTTATATACCATCAATCTTTACGCTATTACCAATGTTAAAATTGTCATGTTGCCATTAACGGTGGCAACATTTGAGAAACTTACATTTCCAGAGAGCAGACACCTTATAACAGTTGGTGTGCAAAACTAAGTTATACATAGATAATGTTTAAATTATGTATAAATGACAAAGTATATTTTAATAGGAGTTACTGCAGAGCTTTCAAAATTAGCCTTTTACATTGGAAGGAAAATGCCCAATGGGATGAGTTGTTAAACTGGTGGTTCTGACCACTGTCCAACAAATAACTTCCCATCTGTGCTTTATGGCATGATAATAAAAATATTTGAAGATTGTCTGATATTGGAGCTGTTTTGTTCTTACGGAGTGTGTAGACTCTTGAATCCAGTTTATTAATTACACAGTAACGAACAAGACAGGTGTGGAAAAGAAACAACATGCAGATACAAAAAAGAAAATCTACAAATATATACATTTGTCAATGATATTTGATCACAAACAACCAACATAAATTGCTATGTTGTGTAGCACAGTGCCATTTCTAAACCCTTTTGACTACTTGAACATATGTCTAACCAGGTATCTATGTACTGTATATACACACATACAACCCCATTGTGTTTACATTCAGGGTGCTTCACATTCACCAGTAGAAGGTCTTGGTGAGGAAACTGGCTGCAGCATTGAGCCAGGTGCCGCTTGAGTCCTCCTTGGCTGTAGTACGGGAGATGGCGCGGCCAGACTCTCTCTCTGGGCTCTCCTCATCTTCTGGAAGGTAGTCAGGTATGACTGTGTTCTGCTGCACCTCAGCTTCCAATGGATTCAGAGGGATGAGAACCTAAATAAAGGCCATGCGACGAGAGGGGCAATTGTTACTCAAACATTAAAACTGATAACGATAAATACAAAATAATGAAGAGTTCTAGCATTATTTCGATCCTGTTTTAGACAGGGTATTTGTGTATATGAGATCCCTCGCTTGAGAACTTGAATGTGTTTCAGCACTAAAAGTCAATAACTAACCTCTTCTCCTGCCTCATTCCTCACCACCTGCTTTGCAGACAGCACCTTGGTAGAAGCGATGGCTGATGCCAGACTCTGCAGGTGTAACACAGCACAGATTAATGAACCATGACCAGTGGGGACTCACAGCTTTCATTCTCATCATAACCTCCTTAACCAAGCCTTATGCCGTTACCACACAGGGAATTCCATCCCACACTACAAAACGTTGACAATGAAGTGAAGGCGTTACCTCTGTAGGCAAGTCTGAGCGGATGCGGATAGTGCATCTCTTGGAGGCCATCTGGAAGGTAAAGCTGATCACTCCTTTGACTTTAAGAAGAGCCTCTTCACACAAGCCTCGCTGGTCCTGAAGAAGACAAGACAGACAGATCTTCCTTTTGGAATCTTAAAAAAAAACACGATTGTTTTACATCAATAAACCTCAAACACTGTGACCAATACAAGTTTCTCAGTTCGAAAGGGCATTCCCCTTACAGCCATGTACTGCAGATGTCTCAATATAATGTGTCCCCTGAAGTGTACAACTATAGTTAGACATTATAGTGTCCCTTTAACAATCAACATATGCCATGAAAACGTCATATGGAGAGAATCTGACAGACACATGCATTTCACTATTGGCCATGCTACTCACAGTGCTGTCCAGCCCCTGAATGTGCAGTGTAACAGACTTGGCCCTCTTGTTGGAGGAGTTGATGAAGAACTGTGGCTTTTTCCTCCTCTGCGTCTCCGGGCTGCGACGCACAGGATTAGCTGGTGCATTCAAAATGTTGTACACTTCCTTAGCGAGCTCAGTCATGTCAAGAGACAGACCCACCCTATAATGGGGGGGGGTATTAATATTTGTAGTTACTAGTGCACAGTTGCATCTGAACCTCAAAGTAATACAACAAGAAAGGAGATACTAATAACTATCAAAAAGACCTAGGATATTATGGAGTTGTGTAGGCACCAAATGCCTACACAAGGGAGTAAAACGTACCTCTCCATCAGGTTTTCCAGACTCACCATCATTCCTAACTCATTCCTCATTGTAGGAATGTTAGAAGACAACTCAGCCAAGTAGCGTAGAGTCTGAAAATATTAAATATTTTATTTTAATATTAAAACATTTGAAATATTTAACTCTAATACCACTTACAATATGACCTCGTCCACCTACCTGCAGGGTAGCAAACAATACGTCTGGGTTTTTGTGGTCCAGAAAGAGAACAAGCCCTGGAAGACAACCCTGGTCTTGGACTATGGCCTCACGGTTATGGGGCTCAGAGGCAAGGTCCCGCAACTGAGTAACAACTGACAGCGCGTCCATCATTTGTTTCACCCTTGAAATGAACGAAATTAAATTAAAATACGACGTGAATGATGATGTACGGTAGTGGCATAGAAACATTTACTATTGGCGATAGCGTAACATTTAAACAAATATATTTAAATTAGTGTACCAGGCTTACAGTAGCATCATACATTACAGCTGTAATTTGGACAGTATGCGATTTTGATGTTAACATTTAAGCAAACCGAGTCGTTTCCAACGACGAGGAGGCTTGGCACTGCCCCGTTACGTTAGCTAGCATACTGGGGCTAACAGCAGCTAGCTTTAAAACAACTAGCTATTCAAGGGAAAGCTACTGTTGCCCAAACACATTTAAACATCCCAGTCAACTACAGTTGCATGGCAACCCAATTAGACATACAATATTATATAGTTATACAGTGTTCGCAAGTATTTTAACAGAAAATAAACGTTAGGGTTAAAACAGTGTTAGCTTACCCTGAAGTGAAGCCGCTCGTGTACAGTAGACAAAAATACAAATTTGGGGCTAGGATTTTGGCAAACGCCATTGGTGGAGCTGTCTCTAAGCATATCGCACTGTCGCCTTTTCCCATAGGCTGAGACATTGTTAGAGGACTGATATCCAATAACTGTATGTTTTGCAGCTACGGCTTTATTTGACTTTATAGTTCTGTTGACTGCTGGACGCGTGAGGCAAGGAAGTACACATTTAAATCGTTGTAGGTGCCGTACATACGGTATTCTTGTTAATAATGTGACCAATTAAATAACGAAAGCATCTTTGATACTAACAATACAACGGTAAGTGTACATTGGTTTTGACTCATTGTTATTAATTTGCTTTAACGCATGGATGTAGCATCCTGTTAATGCATGTAGTAAATGTTACTGTTGCACTACACATAAGAAATATATTTGTAGAACCTTTCAATAAAGTAGATTGCTGAAGATAATCAACTTTAAACTGTCTATTTATCATAAAACCGATATATTGATATCGTGCGTGATTGCAATTGTGCTTTTCAAAGAAAACAGGACAGGAAATATTAAGGACCTTGTTGAAATCGTCTGCAGACCCTGTTACTGTTACTGTAGACATGTCTTTCCGGATAGAGGATATTCTGGATGTGCTGCGCTGGGCCCTGGAGTATTTTGGAGTTCCTCCAGACATGGTTAAGACATTATAGACGTGTAACTTCTTTGCTAATCATTACTGTTCATCAACAACTTTATTTTTTTTAATGTATGATGACTCACTTGTGTGCCTCTGTCTGTTCTCTAGTTGGTTCCAGTGTGGGACAGTCAATTGTGTGGACAATACCGCAGCATTGTGAGGATGATTGGGACTAACCTTCCACTGAATCCAACACCTCGTGTCCACTTTCAGGTATAGCTAAGGCCCAGGAAACCACACACAAAAACAACAGTTGCCAGTCTAATGGTTTGCTAAATAAATATAACTTCTATATGAGCAAGGACAGCATATAATCTTATTCAGAAATGTGCCATTGACCTTACATTTTGTTTAGTTTACTCTGTATGCTTAATTGCTTTCTGTAGATCCCTCTGGACAGCTGTAGGTCTCATGGATATGTGGATGTTACTGTGGAGACACCTGCTATTCTGACATTTGCTGATGTACTGTGGCTTGCTGAGGATGAGGGGGACAACCTCACTAAGATCAGGTAGATGCACAGTGTCCAGTACAGTGTCCATGTACAGTTACGGTTCTAGGTGTTTATCCCTTGTGGCTCTATATTCCATTTTACAACTGTGGCACATTAAGCACATCAGAGGGAGTGTGATTTAATTATCTGCTCAGTATGGAATGACTCCACCAAATATGAACATAGAAAATAGTTGTATAGACCACATGTTAAGTCATATGTAACTTATGTAGTACAATCATTAACTTCATAGCTTCTTTACCTATTAATGTAAAATATATAATGGAGTAATTGCATCCTGAGCAGAGAATGAAATCACACTCCCTCTGTGTGTGTTGTAATTTGAACACCTGTGTTATATATTCTTTTTATCAGTGTCTGAGTTCTTCATGTTAGTGCATGTGTTTGTGTGGCACTTGTCGCCCTAGGTTTAGGGTTAGGGTTAGTGTGAACTGTGGCATCTAGTGGTGGAATGTCGTTCATATAGAACCACTTTAAGTCCACATTTTGGATTAACTATTGTATTTAATTATTTAACCCTCGTGATGTGTTCCAGGTCCCAAATCACTAGCTCTTTGTGGCAGATAGAAGGCCAAAACTTAACTCTACAGCATACACAGACATATGATGTGCAGAAGGTGTGAGTTTGAGGGTTAAAAAGCGCAAAAAAAAACAAGCACATAAAGAAATAATTAATAAAGAAATAAATACACACAGCGATCACAATTAAAAAAGATTTTGTTTTAATTTTTCCTTATCATTTTTCTGCTTAAGTAGCATGACGAAATAATGTTGGCATTAACTAAAATCTTCTAAATCAGCTGGTTTATTTTAGTGGTCCTATTCAGTACTTTCTATTATGTTTATTGACACAAATTCCACACAAGAAGCGAGTTTGAGGATTAAAAAACGATCTAATTATCTGATCTCTTAAGGAACCGTCTGCCACCGATGAAGAGAAGCGCTGTAAATCACCCTCTTGTCAAAGGCAGAGGACCAGCACTGAGTCGAGCCCAGAGAGCAGACAGGATGCAGGAGCACAAGACAGATTCAGATGCCCTGAAGAAGATCACCGTTCTGGAGGATGAGCTACAGAAACTTCGAGCCCAGATAGCAATGATTGTTATTGCCGCACCTGCTTCAGGTACAGGGGTTGATACAACTTTTCACTGGTTACTTCTTAACTCTCCTGTCGCCCTAGAGTTAGGGTTAGGTCAGAGAAGTGTGGGTCATTATAGTGTGTTAATCCTCCCTTTGTCCTCCTGGGTCAAAATGGTTAAGTTAAAATGAGGTTAATAATTAATAAATATTTTATTATTATTTAGCATTAACCCTTCTGTTGTCCTAGGGTTGAACCACAAGGCTGCCTTTTGCGGGTCATTTTGATTCCAAGGCGATAGGAGGGTTAAGGAAAACAAATGTGACAGTCTGTCTTTATCCCCTTCCAATTCGTTTTTTCTCATGTCTTGTCTGTAGGTGTGAATGATACCCAGAATGCCCTGGGTACTCCTACCATGTCCCCTACACCACATCCGGTCCGAACCTCCACACCTCACAATGTGGCCCCTCCTCCTCCCCCTCCTCCACCACCACCCACCTCCTCCCTCTCCTCGCCGTATGCGACGTCGTGGTTGGACCTTGTCCGCCGACGCAAGAGGGACCGGAGGCCCCGTGACCAGGACAGTGGTGTGTTGCTGGAGGAGTCAGGTCTGAGCATGGCTTCACGGGTGAAGAGGATGCCCTCCATGCTGGATGTGCTGAAGGACTTGAATCAAGTGAAATTGCGCTCAGTGCAGAGGTAGGCATGGTACACAACCTAGGAGTTAGTAGACATAAAAATGTTAGCTGTTTTGTTTAGCTTTTTGGTTTGTTGTTTATTTTCTCTCATAGCTTTGTGTGCATACTGTAAGTATCAAAACTATTTTTGTATTCAGTTTTCATTTACCTATATTATTGTTTGCACTTCAACATTGTTAAGAAAGTGTCGACTGGTTTATTTTACTCGCACTCAGCTGGTGTTACTGATTTTGTCATATATATTCATATCCTTCACCGATATGAGGGCCTTTTTTTTTATGTTGACAGTTTGACCTCATTGACCGTTTTTGTATTTTTCCTCAGGTCACCAGGAGGGACACCGTGTAGAAGAAGACAGAGCAAGGGCACAGGCACAACATTGTCCTGCGACCCGGCAGCTCTTATTGCTGAGGCACTGAAGAAGAAGTTTGCCCACCATATCCTGAATAACTCCTCAGACAAAGAGAATTCGGCAGAGCTCTCACCATTTGGCAGCCCAGATACACCTCAGGTTAGTGTTGTTCATTAACTAAATTTTCTTCCTTCCTATATTAAAATTGCATTAAACATATATTTCTATTCTCTCAACATTTTATTGTCGTAAAAGGTGTCTTTTTCGTAATTTTTAACATTAATTTTATTTGTTTTAAAGGTTCCTAAGCATCCTCGATGCAGCCTGGGAAGCCATTCGCCTTTGATCTTGTGAAAATAATGAATTTAGCACCCTTCTGCGGATAGAGGTTGCTAAACAAACAAAGGGTGACAGTGAACAGCGCCAGCACATTAACAGGAATGTCTCTCTTTACAGATTAATACTGTAACTGCTGACATGATGAGGCCATGCTTTTATTCCTTCCTTTTGTAAAAAATGTATTTTTACATGTTTATTTGTCAACGAAGTGTGGACAAATTGACACTTTTTTTCATCCTCTTTCATTTCAGGAATGTCAATGTTTGTTGCAAATAAGATTCTTTGTACAATGAATGTCTTTGTTTTTAAGGTTGATTAACCTGTTTGTAATGTGATACAAAATGTCCGTGTGGGGAAAACTACATTTTTAAATATCATATGTATCATGCAAGTTAGGTTTTTAGTACTGTATTTAGATCAAGTAAAATTAATAAATTTCTACATTGCTATTTTTGTAGCACACTATTTAACTTTTATTCTGCGTGTGTTTTTCTTCCACTGCACTGATTCCTATTTTGTGATGCTGAAATCCAGTTATCAATGCTACACATTATACACAGTTTTTACTGTGTAATACATTTCCTTCTGGTGGACATAAAGG